>LBNU01028773.1:11511-46446 GCA_014162995.1 Artemisia annua | reverse complement strand
TTTTTTTTTTAATTAAAAAAAACCAATTGATAATTGTATCTCATGTCTTATTTCTATCCTTTCACTCGTAAGCCTTATGTTTTTTACCCATTTGCCTTTTAGATTAGTTGCATCTAGACTCTAATAATGGAGATGTGTATCATTGCCAAACTTATGATAGAATGTTCGCCATGAACGAGCAATTGATCGATTCACAAAATGTTACCACTTAGATCAGTGAGTAGTTGAGTGTTTTCAATTCCTATTTCGCGAGGTGTTTGGTTGTCCGTGCTTTTGATTTAGTAAATTATTTAAGTTATGTTTCCTGGACTTTTATTTAGAGAATTTCTTATATAAATAAAAATCGGAAGTCTAGTTGAGGATAAATAGAAGACAAGTGGTGAGATATTTGATATGATCAAACAAGTACATATTTTGTATATCATTTATCATGTTTATATTGCTCATTTACGATGTTTTTACTCGAGAATTGTTACTTAATCAGTATTATTTCTTATCTTTAGTAAATATGGAGCAAATGTATAAAAGACGCGGAAAGTGGCAAGAATTGGAGTTAACACGAAGAAAATACCATATCTGAAGATAGATACGACGTATCCATGCTAATGGGGATACGCCGTATGTCACACTTAGAAGAAATCAGAGTTGCATGTATTCCGAAAAATATGGCATATACAGGTTTATGGGATACACCGTATAGAAGCCAAGTCGTAGACCTGACAATATGCGTATATGGAGGAATATGGTGTATCCAGTTATGGGGATACGTCTTGTCGAGCTTGGGTCAGACGTTGACCAGTGATTATTTTAAGTGCTTGGAGAATACTTTACTAAGTGAATACGGCGTTTCCAAGAAATGAATACGTCGTATTGATGTCGATCTCATCAAACTTATAAATACAAGCTCTAAAGGACTTAGGGCTTACACATTATCGTTCCTAGACAACATAAAGATGATTTCCAGAGCATGAGACACCAATGAAGGCCATTCCACCATTAAATAACTTCTCCATTCATCATTATTAGTTTAATCTTCGGATTGAACGTTGTTTTCATCATGAACTCAATCACATTATCGTTTATTATTTGTCGTATGATATTTACTGCGATTATGGGCTAACACCCTTTGGTGTTAGCTGAGTTATGATGAATATGTCTATATGATTTCATTTACTTTGATTTAACTAAACTTTTATTTGATAGTTTATATGTTTATCGCATGATCCATTTGCTTACTTATTTTTATACATAGTCCTTTGCTAGATCATAGATTATGAGATGGCCATTATGTGATATGATCCATATCATAGTGGTTAGGGTTAGTGAAATTATGATGACCTTCAGTAGCGTTGCCATTAGGACTAAAGGTGGACCAAACCCTAGAGTTAGATGAAATATAACTAAAACATGTAAGTTAGCGTTAAATCTCTTATAGATGACTATTCACGAGGGATTAGGTAAGCACTATGACTATTAGGTTTACTGTGATAAATCATATAAAATACGTGAAATGCGTAATGCGTGATTGAGACTTATTAACATTGTGACCATCAGGTTGATGGTTGATTCTCATAGGACTAGGTGACCATGACCATCTGGCCTAGTTTTCATTAGAATCACCAACGCAAGTATTACTTAGTCATTGCTTTTGTAGACATAGGAGGAGTAGCTCGGCTAGCACGTTCTTCCTTATTGATCATTACTCGCGTTTCGTTTATTGTTTAGTATTTTATAGTTTTAAGCAAATTTAACCGTGTCAATATCTCAGATTAAAAACCCCCTTTCTAAGTGTTTAGATTAGTTGTCATTTCCACTAGGTTTAGCATTAGAAAACTCGTTCCTAGAAAAAGAACCCGTACTTACCATTTCCTATCTATAACTGATCAGGCACATTACCCATTAGTGTTAGTCTATTTGGTTGACTCAGTTCTATATAAATTTAAGACTATATTATAGCACATTATTGCGTATAACACGAATGATGCCATGTTTATGTATAGTACAATCTAGAGTTGGTTTCCACTAGGTTTAAGTATGTTTGGCTTCCCAAGTTTGGTTGACCCCAAGGTTAGATCGACGATCTAGAGTTGGGGTAACACTCACATACAACTATTAGTGTGTGTTGTGGTGTACGGAATTGAGAAGATGGATTAGCTTCACCTTGGTCCATTTCATGCAAATGAACTAGCATTTATAGAGATGCATTTAGGGTTTTGTGCCAACCATGAATGTGATCGGTTTAGGATGGTCCACATGGTGGACATCCGAGAGAAGAGACAAGAATGACACGTGTCATGACATCCTTGGCTTTGTCAAATTTATGGAATGATCCACGCATGATTGATCGTATCATCGTTATATTCGCAATCACCACCTCTACACAAATGAGGTGGTGACATGTGTTTTTTGTTATAACAACTTTGGGGATAAAATCTCAGTCTAGCTTTTGCTTGGATATGCTTGTCTAGGCTTGATTTGCTTGTGTCTTTCCTGGTAACTAGCTTCCCAAGCGAATCGTTATGGGATTTAGCCCTTGTAGGCCTGTTGTGGGTGTATGGGCTTTAGCTATTTGAGCTAAAACTCCCATACGCTATCAAGAAAACTCTGAGATAGGCACACCTTTCCCATCGACCTTGATGAACTTTGCACGGTTAGTGACTAATCTCTCGTCCCTAATCGGAATTTCCTTCCACCTCCTTTTGAAACTATCAAAGTCTCGTACGTTTATAAATCTTACAAACCCGAACCTTGAATCTCTATTTGTCTTCTTGAAGGCTATGTATACATCCGTACTTTGCCATATCTCCCGAACGTCTTCCAAACGGTGTTAGAATCCCAAAAATGTGGGAAGTTGGTAAAAAATAATGAGGTAGCTTTGTTCCTCATAACCATACCGAAATCTGAGATAAGTTTCTTGCCATCCTGGTTAATGTTTGCTTGGAAGGCTCTGCTAACGTTAGATCTTCTCTTCTTCCTGTTTACCGTCTCCCAACGACCCTCATGCCTATTGGTGGTGTTTGTCTCTTCATGTACCCTTGTTTCTCGCTCCATTTTCATATTATACTTTATTATTGTAAAATTAGATATATTAAAAAACACGACTGAATTAACATATTTCAAACTTTTGTGTGTTCATCAATGCTAATTTGACTAAATACAAACTTATTATTTTTCTCTTTCTAAAAGTTAATTTTTATTAGCTTAACTTTATTGCTCATATCTTATAAGTCAACTTATTTCTAAAATTCAGAAGCCTTTCGTGGTGAATTAATAGAATAATCATCACCGTCGTTAGATACCGTGGTATACTCACGCAAGGTATCGACTTCAAACCTCACGAGATATACATCATAGGGTGGCTAGGGAAGATATCGAAAAATGACGATGAAATATTCTAATATTAGGCGACACAAATCTGAGTCAAAAACTCATATTTACCGAGAAAAAAATCTCATCCATTAAACGAATCAATAGGAATAAATCTTAAGATTTAAGCACATATTTTATCGAGAATTCACTATAATCATGGGTACATATACCCATTTGGAATATTAGTAAAAGCTGTTTTGTTTTATTGTTTGGAAGGCAGTTGAGGGTGTAGAGGGTGTTTTTTAGCAAAGAATAGATGGTGAAGCATTTATGTATCTTCTGTGAATCCAAGTTTCCATAGTCAGAGATATGGGTAGTGGTATTCATGGACCTTTTATTAACCATGTGCATCTTTTCTTTTCTCTTTTTTCTCATCTTTCCATTGTTTCTAAAAATGTTATCAGTTTTCAAAAACAATATAGCTATAAGAAGATAAAATATAGCTATATGTATATAACTGTAAGGGGGTTGGCAGCACTCTCGGGGAAGCTTGCGGGGCTTGGCTTACCGTGCGGTGAACACCGCCGCCGCCCTTGCGGTGAGCCAAGCGGTGTTCACCGTGAGTGAAAGTTTACCGAGCGGTGAGAAGGAAAAAGAGACGTTAGGGAGAAGGAAAAAGAGACGTTGGGGAGTGCTGTTTGGGGAGTGAAGGGTGAGGGGTGTGTTGCCAACAAAATTTGAGTGAGGGAAGGGAAAAGTGGGGGGATGATGTGGCATAAGGGGATTGGGTGGAAGTGAGTGAAGGGAAATGGGGTGAGGGGTGTGTTGCCAACCCCCTAAATTTGATTGCCATATGTAATATGTTAGAGCTATAAGTTTACCCTTATCTAGCTAGTTACTACAATCATGGCATTGCATGTGTCATCAATTTTGTTTAGACATTTCACCAAAGAGTAGCTAACGTTTTGTATTGTCGTATTTGACATTTTATTTTGTAAACAACTAGCAAACGTGTTAAGATCCGAAAGATGCATTTGAGTATGAGCATTTAGTATTAGAGTTAGACACAAATTTTGCTAAGAACACTTTCAGTGACAACCGATGGTTAGAGATCATAAGTAGTGAGATGGGTGTACATCTCACATATATTTTTGTGTGAATACTTTTTCATTCTTCTAATTTCATTAAAAAGGAAGCAAATACAGGAATAAGAAATTTTTATTGCCCTACATGTCTTTCTTTGTATAAAAAGTGTGCTTAGCCTAATGATGACTTTGATGTTACGCATTTGTTTGCCTTTACGCCACTAAACATAGTAGTACTGTTCCTAATTCAAATGAAAAATTGATTCGTGGCTCTCATCTAATTCAAGCTTAGCTTTTTTTTATTTTTATTTTTAGCAATCAAGCTTATCTATTATAAAGTTACTAGTTATAATGCCCGCGCACGCGCAGGGTTTTTTTTTTAATTTTTTTAAATAATTATTTAAAAATTTTAATTCTGTTGTTAATTGCATCTTATCTATATTTTTTGTATTTATCTTCTACTTGTGTTGTGGATAAATATAAAATGTTACTTAATAAGAAAATATATATATATATATTTTTTAATATATTATCTATATTTTTTGTATTTATCTTCTACTTGTGTTATGGATAAATATAAAATGTTACTTAATAAGAAAATATATATTTTTTTTTAAATAAAATTATTACTAAATAAGGTATGGTTCCAATTTTTTTGAAATGAAAAATTACCAATAGGGGTTTTGTTTTATTATATAAAAGATTGCGTACGTTTTATTGCTTCCATTGGTTGGCCCAAAAATTTGCTCAATTATTTCTAACAATAGTTAAAAATAAAATAGCTTAATTAAGTTTACTCTCTGATTTAAATTCTTTGAGTGTTGTACAAAGCTCGGTCAATCACAAGTTTCAGGAATGTCAAATACAACTAAAGAAAACTTTACCTCGTTGATGCGGTATCAGCGAGTAAATTATGCGAGCTGAAAACAACATTCGAATAAATAAGATCCGACAAAGTCTCATAAACTCAATATCTTCTCTTAAAGCCTGACTTGAATTATAAGTGGGAACCTCATAAAAGCATAAAGGAAAAATACAAGGAAGTCCAACAATTACAAAAGTATTTGATAAAACAGTGAATGATTGAATTAACAATTTACTAAAGTACATTGGAAAGTGAAGTTACATATGAAAGCAAATGGAAGATTTACTTTTCTACCAATTGTTTGACACCTAACCTACTACAATATGTGACTTCACTTTCTCATCCCATAAATACGAATGTTAGTTAAGAGAGAAAGTCAGAGATTCTAGACAAAAAAATAATACTAATGAATAACACAAATGTATTATAGTGATAGGGATTGCGCCTGCAACGCATCAGGGATTGCGCTTATACGGACTGCGCTTGCAACAAATTAGGGACTGCGCCTGCAACGCTTCAGGACTACGTCTGCAACTTTTCAAGGACTTCAAACGCAAGAACTAGTCTCCATCAGGGACTACATCAAAGAAATACTTTCACCAACAAAGAATCAGACTTATGTGCTTTTATTTAATTTTTTTTATTTAATCAAAAAGTAAGAAGAACTTGTTATGCTCACTTACTACGAATTAACTTAGACTATCTATATATTTAAATAGGGGGAGATTGATGGGTTAAAAATTTGCCTAATTATCTCTAAAAGTATTTAAACATAAAATAGCGTAGGTTAAGTTTACTCCTTGATATGAAATCAGAATGCATTGTCTAAAGCTCGATCAACAAAAAAGCTTCATGGACGTCGAATACCAACTGAAGATTAACTTTACCTTGCCGATGCAATATCTGCAAGTAAAGTACCCGAGCTGAAAACAACATTCGAGTAAGTGAGATCNGTATTTATCTTCTACTTGTGTTATGGATAAATATAAAATGTTACTTAATAAGAAAAAAAATATTTTTTTTTAAATAAAATTATTACTAAATAAGGTATGGTTCCAATTTTTTTGAAATGAAAAATTACCAATAGGGGTTTTGTTTTATTATATAAAAGATTGCGTACGTTTTATTGCTTCCATTGGTTGGCCCAAAAATTTGCTCAATTATTTCTAACAATAGTTAAAAATAAAATAGCTTAATTAAGTTTACTCTCTGATTTAAATTCTTTGAGTGTTGTACAAAGCTCGGTCAATCACAAGTTTCAGGAATGTCAAATACAACTAAAGAAAACTTTACCTCGTTGATGCGGTATCAGCGAGTAAATTATGCGAGCTGAAAACAACATTCGAATAAATAAGATCCGACAAAGTCTCATAAACTCAATATCTTCTCTTAAAGCCTGACTTGAATTATAAGTGGGAACCTCATAAAAGCATAAAGGAAAAATACAAGGAAGTCCAACAATTACAAAAGTATTTGATAAAACAGTGAATGATTGAATTAACAATTTACTAAAGTACATTGGAAAGTGAAGTTACATATGAAAGCAAATGGAAGATTTACTTTTCTACCAATTGCTTGACACCTAACCTACTACAATATGTGACTTCACTTTCTCATCCCATAAATACGAATGTTAGTTAAGAGAGAAAGTCAGAGATTCTAGACAAAAAAATAATACTAATGAATAACACAAATGTATTATAGTGATAGGGATTGCGCCTGCAACGCATCAGGGATTGCGCTTATACGGACTGCGCTTGCAACAAATTAGGGACTGCGCCTGCAACGCTTCAGGACTACGTCTGCAACTTTTCAAGGACTTCAAACGCAAGAACTAGTCTCCATCAGGGACTACATCAAAGAAATACTTTCACCAACAAAGAATCAGACTTATGTGCTTTTATTTAATTTTTTTTATTTAATCAAAAAGTAAGAAGAACTTGTTATGCTCACTTACTACGAATTAACTTAGACTATCTATATATTTAAATAGGGGGAGATTGATGGGTTAAAAATTTGCCTAATTATCTCTAAAAGTATTTAAACATAAAATAGCGTAGGTTAAGTTTACTCCTTGATATGAAATCAGAATGCATTGTCTAAAGCTCGATCAACAAAAAAGCTTCATGGACGTCGAATACCAACTGAAGATTAACTTTACCTTGCCGATGCAATATCTGCAAGTAAAGTACCCGAGCTGAAAACAACATTCGAGTAAGTATCCAACAAAGTCAAAGTCTCACTGGCTTAATATACTCTCAAAGTCAGAATTGAATTATAGGTGAACTTCCAAATGCATAAAGGAAAAAGAAAATAAGAAAGTTAAACCAGCACAAAAGTAGTTAATAAACGAGTGAATAGTTAAATTAACTGTTCACTATAGTACATTGTAAAGTGAAACTACATATATAAACATTAAATAGTAAATGTACTTTTCCACCAAATGTTTGACATCTAACTCGCTATAACATGCGAATTCACTTTCTCATCACATATATACGAATGTTAGTCAAGAGAAAAACTTAGAGATTCTAAACACAAAAAAATACACATGTATTATAGTGATAAAATCATCCCTTCCTTGAATCGTAAGCTAACTAACAAGCTTTGATTCATTTTTAGGAGAGTTTCATTTGTCATTCAATTGGAATTGTGTCCCGTAACTATCTCTTATAATTCTTTGATTTATATATAACAAAAAGTATAAACGTTGAAAAATACGATTAATGTTATGTCAAATGAGTCTTGTGTAAATTATTGTTTTTAATTTTTTAAATATATTTTGTTTTACTTAAATTTCAGGACCAACACTTTTCTATATGATCACGAATCCACCATTGTTATTAACTAGAATGGTACCCGCGCAATGCGGCGGCGGGTACCTGTGACTATATTTTGCGTTATTCGGTTACACATTTAGTTGTCTTTATGCTTTATACGTAGATATATTAGAGATGGTTAAGCCAAATAAATTTAGCAAGAAAAAAGTCTGAATTTTAAGCCTTTCTAATTATAGAATAGTCCCAAATGCATTATATAGTAGTATAGATAAGTAATGGAAATTATATTTCATCAAATGCGTACAATTGTTTCAAGTCTTCAACACATATATCAACACTGTGATAGTGGACAGTGGTACATGCCCTTCGATATTATAAACAGTCGTGAAGTTAGAAATTTATGATTGAGGGGACAAACTTTAATACATTTTAAAAATTACATTACAAATTAATTCGTTAAGAAGAAAAAAAAATACAAAAATAACCCATTAGTTTAAAAAGTTTACCTTACAATTTTTCGCTAGGAGGACACTACTCCCCTCCTGTCTTCCACTGGTTATAAAGTGTCACAACTTGCGACCATCTAATAACATGTTAATGTTACCATTACGAGTTCTAAATAAATCATGTATTTACATTTTCAAATCAATGGTTTGCAATTTTGTGAATACGTTCATTATCATACTGGTCAAATTATATCATCAACGAAACATCTGATTCGACCAATAGATGCCTCTTATAAATCAATTTATTCCATGTGTTAGACCTTGATGTTAATATATACATGTGTGTATATATATATATATATATATATATATATATATATATATATATATATATATATATATATATATATATATATATATATATATATATATATATATATATATACTCAAATGACACCACCAATGTGTATATCTTGTCAATTCAGGGACGGAACGAGAACACAAAACGACCAGGTGCACTCATAATAAATCTATACTACATATAAAGGAAAAAGAGTCAGAAGTGAAAAGTGAAAAGTCAATAATGTTGAAATGTTGAAATGTTGAAATCTTATTAAAGGAAATTATGAATGTAATTAATATTATTATTAAAACACCCCATTACTTAAAAGTACAATGATTTATTCACATTGTACAACCAAATTAAATACAACCAATTAAAACACAAACCGGGTTGACCCGGGACGCTTCAAACCCGACGGGTTGAGCCGGTTTAATTTGACCCATTTTCGACCCAACCTAGAAAGTTGACCCGATTTAAATCGACCTATTTTTCAACCGGAACGGTTCAACCGGTTGAACCACCCGGGTCGAACCGGGTTTCAAAACATTATCCATTACTTAAAAGTACAATAATTTATTCACATTGTACAGCCAATTAAAAACATATCTATCAAATTAAATACAATCAATTAAAACAAAAACCGGGTTGACCCGGGACACTTCAAACCCGGACGGGTTGAACCAGTTTAATTTGAACCGTTTTCGACCCAACCTAGCAAGTTGACCCGTTTTAAATCGATCCATTTTTTGCCTGGAACGGTTCAACCGGTTGAACCACCCGGGTTGAACCAGGTTTCAAAACATTATGTTAAATTTCCAAATCTTCAAACTTTTATTGTTTTTCGTTTATAACCTATAAACTTTTTTTATCAATAAACTATGTGTCGCTATAAAATCCCGTTGCTATGCACGGGTACTCGTCTAGTTAAGCAATATTACAAATACAATTTTTAGGGACCAGGTGCATTTAAGAAAAATCGATTTTTTTTTTAAACAAAATTAACACTACGCCACAAAAATACATGGGTGTCCCGAGACCCCCCGAGACAACCCCTGGTTCCGTCACTGCTTGTCATATTACATTACCGGCCCTATCGATAAATTTCCGTATAGAATATATGATACAAATCTCGCAGTCAGATGACGTGTATACATGATGTTCTCTCACAAAAAAAACATGTTAAAAGAATCAGTGAATCACATAATCTTTATAAATGCTTACATAATTCTTAATGAACCTTTAAAAGAATCAGTGAATCACATAATCTTTATAAATGCTTACATAATTCTTAATGAACCTTAAGAACATAGATGTTTGAACATCCTTGGTATGTATCATATCATATAGAGTAAGTGATACCGTGATCATCTTTAAGTAGTATTCAATATAGACAATGGATAAGTTTTTTTATACGAAAATCATATGGCCCTAGATTTTTGGAGAAAAGACCATGAGGGTTGTTGGTGAACCCCACAATTTCATTGAGAGCTCTATGTGTGTTGTAATGTGGGAATCATGTGCCCCTAAATAATACTAGTATCCTTGGTTATTTTTCCATTGTTTGAAGAATCGACCTTAATTACTAGGGTCACTCTCACAAAACCATCACTACCACAAAACCACCTGGCTAAATAATAGACAAAGACACATCTTGCACATGTGTCTCTTTTGTCTTGTTTGGATATTCGCTAAATATGCCATTACATTTGTCATTATACTCCTTCTGGCTCAAGCTTATTGTTCCAAACAAAAAATACACGATAAAAAAAAAAAATGAAATTACTATACTTTTCAACCCATCCAGTATCATCCACACCCATCAAACTCTTTCATAATTGGTTAACAAAAGAAAGAGACTATTATTGTATCCCAAATGTAAATGAGGAAAATAACGTTAGGACGGAAGAAATACGGAGTAGTACCAAAAAAACAAATGTGTCAAACAAAATAGGAAGATACACTGTACACATTAGACCATCTGTAATAAGCCTATGAGGACTCGGTCTAAGTCCTTACATGGCAAGATAGCACGCGTGCTATCTTACTACACTCCCCAAGTGCACGCGTCTTCAATTGTTGAAAAGCAAGACACAGTTTTGCCCACGATCGAGTCTTGGAGTTATTTTTTATTTATTTATTTTTTTATTATTATTATTATTATTATTTTTTTGTGTGTGTGTATTTATTAAATGGTTTTTGTGAGGTATATTTGTGTTTAAACAATGTATATTTTGGCTGTGAAGTTGGTTATCTTATTACATTAAGTTGATTGTAAAAAGTGATAATTGTTGTGGCTGCGATAATGTGGTCTTAGGGCCTTTTTATTACACCCAGACTTATGATCGTAATAGCACACTCTCATACGATGTGGATATATCATTTTTGACCAAAATTGTTGTCCAAAATATGCAAAATGTATAGAAAAATTTATGTAACTCTATTGGATAAAACATAGTTAAGTAAAAATATAAGAAAAACAAATATACAAAAATTTGTGAGACTGTCATATACATTATACGGTGTAGTACCTAAAAATCAACTGTGTCAAATAACTTTTTCACGTTTCTTCTCATTCTTCTTTGGCTCACATTTTATCATCCTTATCTCATTTTTTATCCTTCTGTTAATAGTATAACACAGTTTTTTGTCAGTTTTTGTTCCGTATTCTTTTCAGTTTAATACTTTTGACTTGTTAAACTTTTTATTTTTGTTCCGTACTTTCAGTTTCGCAGTTTTATAATATAAACATTATTAGAAAGAATTTTTATAAAATTAAAACACAAAGGAAGATATTACATGTGTTTTTGGGTACCAATATCTCATCCCAAGATAAAATAGGCTACTTAAGCCATTGTATTCCAAATATTTGTTTCATAAGAGAATCAATGATAATTGATAAACAAGTAAAAATTTAATCCATCATAAAAAAATATTTGTTTGATACATTTGTTAAGAAGATTTAAAAAATAATAATAGGAAAATTAAAAGTTAAGGACAAGTTGGATAACTTTTTATACCATTAGCTCAGAAATATAATCAGAAACGAGGATTTAACCCGCGCGTTGCGACGAAGTGTTTGTATCCGATAGTGTTGCTCGTTCAGTCTCTAAATAATATTGGGGTCTATTTGCCGGAACCGATATTCGGGCATGGACAATTATACGTCACATTATCCAAGGCAACATCACCTCATGGATTAAAAATACTTATCAGTCGGCAAAAATACTTACAATAGTGATCCAAGTTTAACCGGATAATAAAGTAAATGAAAACTTATTTATTAAAAAACCTGTATGTTTTAAATTTTTTTTCAAGAAGTCTTTATTGATTACGAGTATAATTTTTTGAGCATTTAATGGCTTATTTTCTTGTTGGCCGATAAGTATTGTTTAGTCCATGAGGTTATGTTTCCCTGGATAATGCGACATGTAAAAGTCTATGCATGAATACTGGTTCCAGAAACTAGACCCCTATCTTATTTAGAGACTTTCTCTAGTTCTTGTTAATCGTCATTCCATAACAAACTTTAACTGGAAATTTTTCTTTTTGAAAATGAATGGCAAGTTGGGGTCGATAGAGAAGATGAATGAGGTGGGTTTTTTTGGATGAGAATATGAATGAGATGTTCTGAAAGTATATAGTAGAAGGGTTCTTGATTTTGGTGAGTAAGTAGAATCAAGATGTAGATAGAGGGATACTTCAAGGTAAACACGTTTAAAGTTATTGGAGTCCAAGTGGAAGATGGAGGTAAAAATGTAGATTAGACTTCAAGGCAAACACATGTCAAGTTTGGACTGGCCCAAAAGATGTGTTTATCATGAAGTGATGAATACTGGCATATTAAAATCTGATGAGCCCTTTTTTAGGTTTAATTATGAATTTTATGTGTCTAAGTATGCTCGGTAACTTTATCGCTAATATAAAACTATGTAACTATATCATAATTTATGCTACTTAAAAGTTTAAATTTTATATAAATAAAAAGTCGACAGTTGACTTGGATTTCTATTCTTATTTCTACTTGCTCAAACTTGTTTTGAAACATAATTACAAAACATAACTTCCAGGTAGCCATGAAAAATAGATTAAAAAAAAAGAAGAAGAAAAAAGAAAGATGGCATGTACAAATATATGAGTAACACCGTAACAAATTCTAAATGGACCATGAAATTTGCAAACACTGCTAACATCTACCCAAGACAATATACATGCCAAGACATAACAAATGGATACTAATTCACCAATAGCAACTCCCATCATTGTAATTTTGCATGGAAAATTGATCATCAAATCTAATAGGATAAATCTTTGAGGTATAAGAAAAAATATTCGTGTTGTGTTTATGAAAGCCAACCACACTAAAGAATGTAAAACTTAATACCTTACAGTAGAGTTGTTGATTCTATAAATTTCACAAAAAAGTAAGAGGGAAAAAATATATCGAGAGATGGCCTGTTAATCCAGCCATACTTCGTAACGAATATCCTCCATCAAGCGTCATACATAACCTCTATATCGATTTCTTCCATCCTCCTCACCAACATTATTACGTCCACTTGACTCTTCTTGTGTAACCTAAACGCAAAAGAGAACTATACATTAATAGATGTACCAACAATATTTATTCCTCGACTTAGATACCATATTGGATACAAAAGACAGTTGCATTTTATGGCTTACAATTTTTGTCATGCTAAAATTAAGACTAACTGAGAGACCGAACCATTACAGTTTCTACCTCGCCAAAATTAAGACTAACTGAGGGACCAAATAAACATAACTATGCTAAATTAGACTTACAAAAATAGTCTTTGAACTATGCGAAAAACTATATTACTTTAGGCTAACGTTTGAATATGTAAAGTATTAGTGTTGAAAATAAAACATGCACATGTGTTGCAGCCCATCTCCTTGGCGAAAGCTTTTGCTTGCAACATGCACACAATTCCCACGATTACAACATCGCTGAGAGGCTGAAGAGTTGAATTTAGATATAAGAACACATCCTTGATGAGATTTAAAACTCTAAAAACGATCAAAATGCTACGTCGAAGGACATCTAAGGGCAAAGATGATAACATTTGTATATTTGTCAATTCAAAATCACTTCATACAATAACACATTATTATTGTACTGTAAAAAACTATTATAGACGCATAAGATTCTAAACCAAAAAGTTAATTTCTTGTTATTAATTAGTAGCTTTTATGAAATCAGCAGTTGTGACCAAATAAAAATTAGAAAAAAATAGCAAACTATAAAACACAAATATCATAACCACTCAAAAGCTATACTAATAATGACATCCATAATATGATTGCAGGTAGGTAGATGTGTAATAACAAAAAATAAACTGCAGAAATATACAAAAAATTATAGACGTAACGATGGAAATCTAACAACTAATCACTCAAAATTCCAAACCGATGTACTTTATCAGTTCTATTTTCTTTATAATTATTAAATTCTTTGAAGTTTTTTATGCTACCTACATTTTACTTTTTGTGAAGTCTTTTATGCTACCCACATTTTACTACACTTTGTTTCTGATATGTTAATATATGTATCAACAATGTATTCAGCGAATTACACTTCTTATCACAATCACCTAATACACCAATCAGCATAACTAAGTATTTGCTAAATAAGAAAAAAAAAATTATGATCAAGCATTGATGTTACGCGATGAGAGTTGGGGTGCAAACTTATGAGTGTCACTCTTACTGTATGTATCTAGCCTGCCAATGACATAAGCAACATAATTGAAAAACTAAATTAAGCTAAATTAAACACAAACCAATCTCGAAACAGGACAATAACCAAGTATAACTCTCGATTAGTAAAAAACACCTAAATTAATCAATAACTAAGTATTTGCTAGATAAGAACCAGAGTGAATGATGATCAATCATTGATATTATCTAATGATAGTTTGGGTGCAAACTTACGACTGTCACTCCCATTACATGTATCTAGCCTGCCATTGACGTAAGCAACATAATTCAACAATTAAATTAAGCACAAAATCTAGATAAATTAAGCACAAACCAATGTTGAAACAAAACAATAACCAAATAAAACACCCTATTAATCAGAAACACCTAAAATAAGCAATAACTAAGTATTTGCTAGATAACAACCAATGAAAATGATTATCAATCATTGATATTACCTAATGATAGTTTGTGTGCAAACTTACGACAGTTACTCTCATTGTATGTATCCAGCCTGCCATAAACATAAGCAACATAAATCAACAATTAAATTAAGTACAAAATTAAAATGAATCAAGCACCTCAAAAACAGAACAATAAACAAATAAAACACTTTATTAGTCAGAAACACGTACAAAAATCAAACAAATTCTTGAGTTTCTTAATTGTTGCAATTGATGAAGTTACTCCAAAATTCAGCCAGATGCAAAATTTAATCCGAACTTTGAATTGAAAATATATGAAAGGAATTTGGTTTGTGTGTGTGTGTATGTTTTTTGGGCTAATGACTGACTTTGGTACTAAAACCTCTGCATGTTAAGAACTAACATTGGAATCTACATGAAAGAAGATTAAGTTCATGTACAACATGTAGCAAACAATAAGATTAATTGTCACATATGTGGAAACCCACTAAGCTTTTTAAAATTCTCTGTTTAAATCCTGATAGCCAAAACTGTGACAACTGTCATCTAATCAGGATAGTCAACGTTGATTATTGACCCGAACTTTCGATTTCTTATGTGCTTATGTGTTACGTGCTTGTGTGTTTTGATGGTTCATAGGATTAATTTCAGGATTGACTTGTTATATGGCTATCATACGTCTTTATGATTTTATGTGCTATATGTATTTCTCTAGTACTCACGTTTGTGAAAATGTGGATGTCATTTGACTTAGGTGCACTTGAGGCTTTTTCAGTGATTACTGAAATTCATGGTATTTGTTTAAGCTCATTAAACGAATCTATTTTATTAGTGATAATGATGAGAGTATAATGTTTTATAAGTGTATTTCTATTTTTGGAAAATTCATTTCCTAATTATAAATGTTTTGAGTCATTTTTCGATAAAACGAAAAGGAAAAGGTCATACTTAGCAATTAGGAAATTTTGTAAGCTATTAAATGCACATAGTAAGTAAAATACAAAAAGAACAAAACAAATATATAAAAATAGGGGGGCCAAATATTTATTTATTTATTTATTTATTTTTATTTTTTTAAAGTTTTTAAAAGGGTTTAGATTTACCAAATATTTACTAGCTTATTCCCCAAATTATCCTACACATCCTAAATCCCTAATATAAACACCCCTAAAGTAGGCCTTCCCAAAACCTGCAAGTCGACATTCAAGGAAAAAAAAAAGAGAGTAGAATCGAACCTAAGGTTTGAGTCCAAGAATCGGTTAGTTTAGTGTTTTTTTTCTAATTAATTGCTTCTAAGTTTAATCTTTATAGTATTATTTTGTAACTCACAAAGATGGATTAGGGTTTTTAATTTATGTTTATAATCTGGGATTTTGAAGTATATTTATGTTTAGAACAATTTGATTAGGCGTTTGTATGCTTATTTGCAAGATTAAATTAGTTATGGTTTGTAGAATCTCAATTATGATTCTGGCAGATTCATAACCTCAACAAGATTAGGGTAGGACTCGAGTTATACAAAATATTTTTACATGTTTCTTGTGTCTAAAATTAAGTTCGGAGAGTATACTTTCTGAATATGTATGCCATAAGGTCGTTAGAGGTCGAGAAGGCAGTCGAATGATATTTACAAGATTGGTTGTCGATTCTGAATTTTTGGGTCTGATTTCAGTCGGATTATATAATTTTTAACTTTCCAACTATAACGATTTAGAACCTCAAATTCTATCAGGAGCAGATTCAAAATGTCTATTAATTACTGTAATTTATTTGGATTTTTCTGGAAGGTCTAAATATGTTTGATAAACGCAAAGATTCTGGGTTTTCAATCAGGTTACTTTCTAGATAGCTTGGTTTAACGAATTTTTATACAATACTTACACTAGGATATAAAATCTATAAAAATTATGAGAAGTACTTAACACATATAACCACTGGTAAAAATAGGGGACCTCAGGAGCTTGTTTGGTATATTTTAAAAATCAAAGAATATAAACCAGAATTTAATAAAAACAAGGTTAAACTATTTTGACATGGGCTTATAACTAGATACCAATACCAATTGAATTTGCGCGTGTAATCTTGAGTTTCAAGTGGTATGATATAGGGGAATGTTTAGTTAAATGTTCCCAATCCATCCCATGTGAGTTACAGTGGTGAGGTTATAAGCCTTGATCACTTGTAAGTTATGTTGTTTTCATTTGTTCTAGCTTGCTAGTTCGTGATTGTGCATAATAATTGTTTAGCTGCGGATCAAGATGTGTTTTCGTGGCCCCATTTTATCTACATACTTTTTGGGGGGAAATGATACTCAAAGAGATTTTTAAAATACTTCAATGCTATGTTACATACTTTTCATATTTATTATTGATGATGTGTGTTTGTTATGCAATATTGTTTGTATTATGTGTGTTCCTATTGTGCGAATCATGACCATGGATATATGGTACATCTTTAGGAATATGAACCCAATTTATCTTTCGGAAGAGACAATATATGTAGATCCTTAATATGTGGTTTGTGGTGTGAGTTCCATTTGTTGTGATTGTGTGATTTAATTAAGTGTTGTATATTTTTAATGTCCACATTTTCGTTCTACTTGAATACTAAACACAGTAACTGATTTTGTTTGCTTTAAACCCACGAACTCACCAACGTTATGTTGGTATTTTCGAGTATCATTTTTAGGTGATCGTCAATAGTATTTTTTGAAGGCACTTGCATTGAAGTCATCCATTATTATCATTTCAAAGACAAATGTTTCAACAAATTAATACTTATGTTAATTATCCGGTTTTGGATGCAAATGTTTATGTAATATTGTAAACCATATTTATTAAATCAAGTATGGTATTGTTCTTTATCTTATGCGATGTTCCCGAACTGTCGCACCTCGTGTTTCCGCTTTAGCGGGGTGTGACAAAAATCCACTAAGAAAATGTGTTTTTAAACCCTCTTAGAAGTCCGTTCGGCTCGGAGTGTGAACAGTGCCAGCTCAAGTCGCGGCTTCACAATGCACCTGAGCCAACTTTTTTCCTTCAGTCGACCTTTCAACCGGCAGCTTCGCAACAGTTCTGGCTTCAAATTTCACTTCAATGAAGGTTATAGAGTATAATACGTGACACTTCAAGATATCATTTCAAACAAAAAGGGAAATTTAAAAAGGTTTACAGAAAAGGGGAAAAAATGTTTTAAGTAGGAAAAGAAGGGCACATGGCCACATTCAATTTTATATATTATTATATTACTTTTAAATTCTCTTTGTTTTATAGATATTTAATAAAAAAGTTACAAAAGTCTACCAGTTACAAATAAACATTTATCTTAATTTGATAATATCTAATTTTACTCGCTAAGGGTGTGTTTGGTTAAAACTCAGTAATAGAAAAAGGAGAGGCAATAATCATATTAAGAAAAGAAAAAAGGAAAGGAATTCATTCCCCCAATATATAGGGTAATGACCCATTACCGACTATTGTGTAATGGGTCATTGCATTATAGTTAACCAAACACCTTTTTTTCATAACCTTACCAATTCCTCATCTTCCAAAACCTTCTACCAAGCACGTCCTAAGTTATTAAACATATATCTCAATGGTGTTGAAAATAATAAACTCGTAAAAGTTTACGTTATTGAAGGAGATGTTATCAATTATATACCAATTCCGGTAGAATTGAGTATTATGGTTACTTTTGTTATTTAACGCATAATACAAATAAGTATTTTGCCATAAAATATATGAAATTATCTTCTTACAGCTTAAGAGGATTTGTTTGTTCAAATGGATTTTAAATGTAAGGTAATGACAACTTACTCAAAAAGAAAATTAAAACGTATTTTACGGAAAAATTCTATATATATACCTAATTTAAATATCAATATCTCATATATATACTCAAAATACATATATTTCCAGTAAATATGAAATTAAAATGTTTAAGTCGAGAAATTGCGTGTGTATTTTAGTATTCAAATTAAAAGAAAACAAAATGTGTAAGTCGTGGGTTTCACATGGGCATCAAATGAGTAGTGGGAAGCATGTGGGTAAAGAGATATCAAGTGGGGCCCGGAAAGCCCATTTGTGTTTTGGTGTTCACTCTTTTGGTTTCGACGGGGTTTTCTAGGTTCGTATCATATAGAGTTTAAAACTTCAAATTGTACATGCTATCGCATAAAAATAACTTCGTCCAATTTTTTCTAACTTGGTTCAATGCCCATTTCATTGCGGACGTGTTTTCTCAACATTAATTTAATTTCAAATGTTACTAAAAGTTACATTACTTAACGACTAACGGGGGTGTTATTTTTGGCAGTTCTCAAAGGCATGTTTATTGCAGATAATCGAAATTTCAAACTTCATTTTTTTTAGTAAAATCGTATGTTAGTAAAAAAAATATTGTAATATTTGGCTCTTTTTATTTATAATTAAAAGACCTTTTAATCAGTTCTATTTTATCTGGAAAATATTAAATATCTGTTATATTTAACAAATGAAGTGTGTTATATAAGAACTATAAATAGCTAAAAGTGAGAGTTAATTTTTGTAGCATGCCATATAATTCGAGGGGTGGTTTGTAAATATTTTCTTTTGAGCCAATTAGATTGTGCCACCTGGACCCGTTATTGTTCCCCATCCATTCCGTTTTGTTTTTACTGTTTATTAGAGGTTCATATTTTAGACTGTGTTCTCGAGTTGAGTAAAAGGGAGGAAGTAAAGTGAAGAGAAAGTTTGTGTTCTCCAGTTTTTTTAAGGAAGTAAAGTGAGGTAAAATGGTTATATTTTAGTTATAAAACTTTTACTCCACTTTTGGGGTGAAAGTCACTTTACTTCCTCTCTCTTACTTTACTTCCTCTTTCTTTCACTTTCATTCATTTTTTTCTCTAGAACGCAGCGTTAGTAAGAGTAATACTAATGACATGAATTTGAAGTCACGTATTGTAGCAGTGTGTAAAGTTGTATACAAATTGGAAAAAGGGAATATATTAGCTACAATTTAGTGTAGCCAACTCCCTACAATTTTTTGCTATAATTTGAGGGTCCCTGAGGTATTTCTGTGAGTCCCTGAATCCTTTATTATGTAATTTTGGTAGAGGATTGTAGCCAATTGGCTACAATAATTGTAGCCAAGATATCCTCTTGGAAACATCGTCTTTTTTGTTTGGCTAAATTGTTTTTATCCTTTTAAAAATGCATTTATGGGGTATTTCCTTTTCTTTTTAGACTAAGAGCTTTATAAATATATGTGGGGTCCACATCTATTAGAGCCTCTTAATGGGGAGAGGTTAACATTTTTAGCCTTGGGGATATAGAAGAACTAAAGCTACCCACAGTAAGGACACCCAATCCCCCTCATTTTCACTGCCACGTCAGCTTCCTCTCTCCAGCGACCTGTAGGCGATTGGGTGCCCCAGTAAGGGCGACCAAGTTCTTTTTTTTTTCTTTCTTTTTTTTAAACATTTTATAAAAACATTACAACACTTATTAAAACATTACAACACTTATTAAAAACTAATAATCTAGGTTGTGGCGTTCCTTGAACGAATCTTTGATTTCCTGCATTTTTTGTCGTTGTAATGCTGGAAACGCTGGGTCGATTGGTGTGAGATAGAATATGAGGTCTTTTTGTTATTTCTTTTCTCGCTCAAATTCAAGTTTTTGTTCTTCTATTGCCAACCTTTTGTCATCTTGCTCCGTTTTCTTTGGCTCCAGCTCCAACTCCTTTTCCCTTTGCTCCAGCTCTTTTCTCTTCAACNAAAGTCACTTTACTTCCTCTCTCTTACTTTACTTCCTCTTTCTTTCACTTTCATTCATTTTTTCTCTAGAACGCAGCGTTAGTAAGAGTAATACTAATGACATGAATTTGAAGTCACGTATTGTAGCAGTGTGTAAAGTTGTATACAAATTGGAAAAAGGGAATATATTAGCTACAATTTAGTGTAGCCAACTCTCTACAATTTTTTGCTATAATTTGAGGGTCCCTGAGGTATTTCTGTGAGTCCCTGAAACCTTTATTATGTAATTTTGGTAGAGGATTGTAGCCAATTGGCTACAATAATTGTAGCCAAGATATCCTCTTGGAAACATCGTCTTTTTTGTTTGGCTAAATTGTTTTTATCCTTTTAAAAATGCATTTATGGGGTATTTCCTTTTCTTTTTAGACTAAGAGCCTTATAAATATATGTGAGGTCCACCTCTATTAGAGCCTCTTAATGGGGAGAGGTTAACATTTTTAGCCTTGGGGATATAGAAGAACTAAGGCTACCCACAATAAGGACACCCAATCCTCCTCATTTTCACTGCCACGTCAGCTTCCTCTCTCCAGCGACCTGTAGGCGATTGGGTGCCCCAGTAAGGGCGACCAAGTTCTTTTTTTTCTTTCTTTTTTTTAAACATTTTTAACACAAACTCAAATTTCATTAATAATTAAAACGTTACATAATAATTCAAATAAAATAAAAACATTACAACACTTATTAAAAACTAATAATCTAGGTTGTGGCGTTCCTTGAACGAATCTTTGATTTCCTGCATTTTTTGTCGTTGTAATGCTGGAAACGCTGGGTCGATTGGTGTGAGATAGAATATGAGGTCTTTTTGATATTTCTTTTCTCGCTCAAATTCAAGTTTTTGTTCTTCTATTTCCAACCTTTTGTCATCTTGCTCCGCTTTCTTTGGCTCCAGCTCCAACTCCTTTTCCCTTTGTTCCAGCTCTTTTCTCTTCAACTTATAGTATCCGTCTGCCAGCTCCTTCTTCTTTCCCAATGCCATGGACTTAATGGTGTTCCATTTGTCGGCTACCCCATCGCAGACTTGGAACTCTCCGATGATTTCTTCATTTTTCTTAGCGGTATCATGACCAATTGGTAGCGCATTTCGAGGCTCTTCATTATCAGGCACATCCGAGCCGGTTTCAAAAGTCCTTGGTTTTTTTTTGACCCGCATCTTGGGTTAAAAAAACCGGCATCTCATTAACCTTCCAAGTCTCATGGTCCCTCAAAATTTCCCAACAATGATCCCATACAAACGCATGCTTCAGCATTCATTCATATTCATCACATGCTCGTTTGTAAACAGTGAGATCATTCTCACCACTTTCAAAATTCCTATAACAATTGTCGTAAATGGCACAAAATGCACCAACTTTAGGACGAATCCTGTTTTTTCACTTGCTGATAATTGAGTTGTACGATCTGTTTGAACCACTAACCTAATTTTCAAAGTATTTAATCACTTTCTTCCAAAATCCCTTAGAATTTTGGTTGGTTCCAACTATGCTATTCTCCGACGAATCACAGCAAGCCATGCATAACGCGATCTCTTCTTTGCGTGTCCAAAGCGCCGAATCATTCATGGTTTCTGTCTCAACCTCTTTCTCAACAGTCTTCTTCTTAACCTTTGTAGCTCGTTTCTTAGGTTTGACCGGTGACATCTCTTCCGAAAGAGTGTTGTCGTCGTCATCATCATTGATAAGGATTTATTTGATACGCTTTTAGGGAGTCATTTAAGCCCTCAATCGTAAATACACGGTCAAATATTACCTCAAATTGTTTCTTTTCTCATTTTAGGTACTTGGGACCTGAATTCTGGAAAATGGAGCATTTTGGACGTTTTTGGAGTCAAAAGTGAAGAAAACGACAAAATCAAGAAACAAAGCTAGAAAATACACCTGAAGACGTCACGCCTTACAAGGTGACGCCGTCACTTGAAGATTCAAGAGATGGATAATATTGCAAGTGACGCTCCAGAAAAATTTTTGTGGAATTACACGTGACGGCGTCACGTGTAAATGGGAGTAGGACGTCATGTACAAAAGTTACGAGAGACGGCCCATAAGAAACTATGAGTGAAGACGTCAAGGAGCTGGAGTAGGCATCACGAAACCCTTATGATGGCGAGATGACGGTTTCAGGACTCATAACCTGACGCCGTCACCTTTGTATCTCTATATATAGTTTTGGATTTTTCATTCATTAAGTGTGCAACTTTGGAGATAAACCTAGTCCGACTTTTACAGTATTTTTAGGGTTTCAAACCCTCTTTTCTTCCATGTTCAATTGAAGATAAGTTCTTCCTTTAATCATTCAATATGTCTATGTGTTGCTTGATTAATTGTTTATCTTTTCTTTACTTTAACATGCTAGCTTAGATTACTTAGTGTTTGCTTAGATCTAATGAAACATAGTTATTGATTGTTAGTTTTTTGTTTGTTGTTTGGTTGATTGACTCGCGTTAGGCTTAAGAAAACCGGCTAATCTCCTATACGGTAACAAACTTGAACGTCTTAAGAAACGTAATCGGATGTGTACTACGGTTTTATTGATTGTATTTAATGCATGAGTAGATGTTGACGATTCTATGATGGGATACTAAATGTGTCGTCATAAAAGGAAATAGATATTCATAGGGTTGGAGAAGGACGTACACGCCCCCACGAATGGTATTAAGGAATACAATCCTTCAACTAAACAATTGTGACAACTTAACAAATCAACAAGAGATAACTAGGGAGTAGTGAAATCCAAGTAAACACACTTGTCTCATATAAGAAGTTCACTACTTTACTTTTCTTGTTATTTTATTTTATTGTTTTTGGTTTAAATTAGTAGCTTTGGGTTAGTTAACTAGCAACTAATTCCGCCCACTCTTCCTATACCCGAGATTTTTACTACTTTCCATAAAATATAAAATACAAAAAAACTCATCCCTCACCTTTAGACCTAGTTGACCTACACTTCAATCGTAACGACACTATTCTCCTAGAGAACGATCAATCCCCCGGACATACCTATACTACACTACAATGATCAGGTACACTGCCTAGAGGATTGCAAAATTTCACAAGATCCCCTGAGAGGTAAAACATTTTGTGAGGTTGCAAAACTCGCATCAATCAT
The DNA here is from genome assembly GCA_014162995.1 of Artemisia annua. Taxonomy (NCBI): domain Eukaryota; kingdom Viridiplantae; phylum Streptophyta; class Magnoliopsida; order Asterales; family Asteraceae; genus Artemisia; species Artemisia annua. Next base: position 22,582 of record LBNU01028773.1, on the reverse strand, counting down.
CACCAAGATCATCATTTGGAACTGAATCGTGATACGATCCATGAGCCGAACCTTGACCCATATAATAATCTTGATTCGGATAAGCTTCAGCTAGATAACCCAAACCGGTTCCAGTATAAAAATCTAGATTTTTGCATAATTGATCCATAAAATCACAAGCATCAAGATTCATGCGGTTAACCGGAGAATAATGTTGGTAATTTGAATAGGAAGACGTTGATGAGTCCATTGTTGGACGATACAACGATTTGGGTGATCCATAAATTGATTGTTAGCTTCGACGGGAGTTTGTTGTGGTTGTTGGTTGTTTTGATACGGCGGAATAAATGGACGATTGATAGGATGGTTTATAGCAAATGGATTGTTAGTTTGTTGTTGTGGAGGTTGTTGAGATTGATAATCAAGAGTAGCGGGTCGGAAATTAACGTTTAGTGAGACACCGGTTAACCGGAAATTCGAATCCGGTGTTAATTGCGGGATGTTTTGTGGTAATCGGGATTTTCGGCCTTTTGGTTGTGGTGTTTTCTTAGACATTTTGAATAGAGATAATTGTTAGATTTTGTGAATTTGAAGTGTGTAAATATGTTGTGTTAATATGTGGCAATGTTGCAAAAATCGTGAATCGGTAATCGGGCGGTCGACCACCCTGCAGCGATTAATCGGTCAAGGCGGGATTAATCGGTGATTAATCGGATTGGCATTTCCTGCAAGTTTTGGGTATTTCTGGAGACCAAACTAAATATCTTAACTGATTTCAAGCCTATTATGTTTCCAAACCTCATTAAAAGGCTACTATACTAATTATGAGGCCCATTGTGCGTTATAAATGAAATAAACGATCCTCAAATTAAGTCGAATGCCTAAATTTTTATTCTTTTAAGTTGACCGATTCGGCCGATTTTTGGCCGCTTCAGCCGATTTTTGGCCGATTCGGCTGATATTTGACTGATTAGTGGCCGATTTTTTTCCTTGGCTTATTTTTTCACCGATTTTCAAAAATCGACAAGGTGTATGGCCGATTACCGATTAATCGGCTGATTCGGCCGATTTTTGCAACATTGATATGTGGTATTTATAAGTGTGTTAAAAGATTTTTTTTTTTCAAACGTTGCACAACGGCTAGTACAATTTTTTTTTTTACTTTCCAACATATATTGCAACGGATAGAAAATTGAATGCAAAAGAAAGTGTGAATTAACTCGATCGTTTGGACGACCCACTTCAATTTTTTTCATTGGGCGATCGAATCCCCACAGTAAGGCGATCGAGTGGGGATCGATCACCATAGTCGATCGAGCAATCCTTCTGTGGGCAGCCTAAGAGAATTATATGGGTCCTACTTAAAAAATAAATACTATTAAATGTTTAGTGGAGCCAATCTCTTAGCTAAAGGAAAAAAGAAACACGCCCTTAATGTTTTTGTGGGGATTTACAAGTGCCCTCTTGATCCCTAGCCAAAATTATATGATACAAAGTGAACTGAAAGATGAAAGGGGTAGTTTAGTAATTTGAGATAAGGTGAATTTTTTCGTTAGATTAAACATTTTCTTAATATAATGTTTTTGGTCGTTCATTTGAACCTCGGGACATCGTACCCTTAAAACAAATTTGTTTGTTGCAATTTTAAAATTTTAATTATCATAATTTAGAGTTTAAAGTTAAGTTAAATAATATATATGCAATTACGAAAGTTCAAAAAGGATATATATGTAGTAAGTTAAATTGGATATATGCAATTTTTAAATGATATATATGTAATTATAAGTTTAAGTTGGATATATACGCAATTTTAAGCTTTTGCATAAATATATATGCAATTCCCCCTAATTATTTCAAGCAATGGTAATATGATAAATTCGATCAAACTTCTTTATTTATATTACCAATAGACAATTAAATTGGTACATAATAATAATAATAATAATAATAATAATAACAATAATAATAATAATAATAATTTGATACGAAAGGAACTGTAAGTATCAAACATTTAGCTTAAAATTTATGTAAATAAAGGTAAGTGATTTTATTAAAAAAAATATATATATCTTCCTTATAAATCCATACGGAGGTTGAAAAAAATGAATATAATAAAGTAAATTGCAAGGATGGTCCCTATGATGTATCCAAAATAACATACGTAATCCCTATTAGTTTTCTATTACACATATAATCTCTATCTTTCAAACAAGTTGCATAAATTGTCCTTGTATTAGAAAATAAGGATTACCCATGTAATAAGTCACTGCAAGAAAACAACATTTTAGCGACACCCAGCAACACCCAGCGACAAACAATATCAACGACTACATCGCAACTTTTTATAGTTGATCTCGTCGATTGCATCGCTATTTTTGTGACTTATCAGATTAAATAGCTAGTGGAGTTGCTAATCTACGAGTCTACGACATCCAAAAAGGTGTTGCTAAAAGTGTCGTTAACTGGCGAAGTGATAAAAGCATGTAGGTAGATAACTCTCCAGATTCGCGATTTTCTCGTATATGTCGCGATTCGCGTCACTGAACTAGCGTCTTCTTATAAACGCATCGCTAACTATGTCGCTAACTTAGAGACTTTTGTAATTTGCTAGTTTGGTGTTACGGCTATGTTTGAGTACGTCATTTTACTGCTTACATTTCCTAATTTTTCTAAGAATCTCAAAATTCAAATACGTTTTCTAAGAGCTTAAAATTTTAATTGTTATAACTATTTTTTTTTAATCTGGGTTCCGACTCGACATTGCGAACCGACTAATCCCAGAGCGACTACCTTTTTGGATAGCCCCAAGTCATCGCAGGTGAACCTCCGTGGCCACATGAGGATTAATTTGTTATAACTAAACTGTGTTCACAATTAGGTTTTACTTTCGTCATTCGGATATTTATAACTTTTTTTTGTTAAAGATTTACTATTAAATAAATACTTTACTTCAAAATTTTAAGATCCCCTAATTTTAATCTCTCGTATTTCTTTCTACCTCGATCCCTAATCACTAGTTTCCTACAAAACCAAACCGCAACATGCACCGCAGTTACACCACCATTTACATCGCCTTCCAACTGTCGCAGTCACTGGCGTTTACACTGCTACCTACAGGTATTCTCATTTCTCATCATCTTGTGATCTATCGATTTCGTTATTGGATCGCGTGATATTAAAATATCAATGTTTGGTTCAATTAGAATGTGTTTACTCAAATTCGGCTAATTTAAGTTGACTTATAAAGCCTATTGTCATCGAAGGTTGAAATCATAAGTTTAGAGCAAAGGAATGAATGATGAGTTTAATTAGCTTGTTCAAATGTTGCTAAGAGTTTTAGGCGTATTTTATAATTGTTCTATGCTATTTTTCACTATTGATAATGGTGTTTGCGCGTTTAATGATGTGTATGTGAATTGTATTGTATTCGATGATGGTTGTAGAATAATGTTAGGTAGATAGAATTGTCCACTATTGATAATCGCAGTGTTGTATTGAGAATGAAATAGTTGTCAAAGAGAGAGTGACGTTGCTTGTAAGTGTAGCTTGAAGACCATAGAAACATGTACTCTTTTGGTAATCTTTTTTATCTTATAAAGGATGGTTTTGCACGATTATCTGCTAGAATTAACATGGTTAATGTAACACCCTGATTTTTATAAGTTTCAAAAATAGAATTATATATGCTATTAGAAGAGTAGAAAAATCTTTATGTTAGTATTTTATAAAGGTAAGGACCTAGAATGCAAAATAGTTAGGACTAACGGTGCAAAAGATTTAACGTCAATGACTAACCTTGCCAAATTACAAAACCTACTTGATAAGCGTAAGTACCTTTTCTTATAGTGAATTAAATTCAGGTTTACACAAAATAAACAAGTATGTGTGTGATATTCCATACGTGGCATCATAAGGATTTTTGGAGGAAACTAGCTTATTTCTTTTCTTTATCAAAATTTTTATACAAGGGTTTCAAGAGTTATTTAAGTTCAAGGGTTAAGTGTTCTTCAAGGTTAAGTGTTGGTTAATTCTTACAAGTTTTCAAGTGTTAGAAAGATCATCCCTATCAAGGTATGATCATGTTAAGAATTATGCTTATTAAGGATTATGTAAACCTAATTTTAATTTATGATGAATTATGAAGAATTATGATATTAGAAATCATGTTATGTTAGAATCATGTTAAAATCTTTGTTATGTTAACCACAATCCCATACGATCATGTAAGCGTGATGAATCAGCGACCACCATAAGTTCATTCAACATTGAGAAATATTCCATGTGGAAACGTGCGAGGAAAAGATTGTGGTTGGGTTTATTGGTTCGCGCGCAAAAGTAAATAGCGTTTTAGGGAAGAGACGGTCAAGGGGTTTAATAATGTTTTTCTTTTTCAGATATGGTCCTTAAATTTTTCTAGGTTGCCGTTGCCATTATTAAAATTCCCGCCCATTATTAAGTTACGTGTTCACATTTTTTACATTGAATGACAACTTTAGGGGCCAACGATGTAGTTTCTCTAAAATTAATCGCACCCCATTAAATCCTTACCCACCCCGATCAAAGTCAAAGACATATATTAATTACTCAAAACCTAAAATACTGCCAAACACACACACGCAAAAAATGAAGCCAAATAACAAAAATGGTATTTTTATTTTCGTAGAAATCATATCCAAACACAAGTCATAAGTATTGTGTACATTTTTTTTAACCACATTTGACTCCAAAATAGGATTGGCAAGTTTGCCTTTAGAAAACCCAAACCGGAAATTGTAAAGGTCATTAACCATATTCAGTTTGACTTTCTAAAGTCAAACTTGCCATTGCTAAATCGGAGTTTTTGAATAATGGTTTTGCAAGAATGACATTAGAAAGTCAAACTTGCAAATTCTAAATTGGATTTTTAATAATGGATTGGCAATTTTGACTTTAGTTACTCAAACTGCAAATGCTAAATAACCTTTACCATTTGCAAGTTCGACTTTGTAAAGTCAAAGTTGCAAATCCATGAGTCAAACATAGCCTTTTTCCGATGCACTCAATACCAACATATTCAAAACCAACAACTAAATAGCAAAATACTTTATATAAAAATAATTGTCTTAGGGTATTCAACCCATACATAAACTAGAAACACTAAAAGAATTCTACCCCGGCTGTGGGGGAAGCTCGGTGGAGTTTCAACAGCCTCCTAGCCAACTCCCAGTCCATCTTGATATTTTCATACTCATCATGACTCAAATCGCTATCATGGATATACATTTTCTTCAGTAAGGGGGAACTTGCAAGTATGAACTTTATTATGGCTATTTCATTCTCTGTTTTAGGGAAAGAGCGAAACACCACACTCTCAAGCTACCCCGTGCTCATTGTGTTGCTGTCTAAATCAAATGAATCAATCTCCAAAGGTAGAACACTAAGCATGTATGAAGCCTGCAAAATGAGAGAGTATTGAGATGCACAACCATGGCAATTTAAGATGATTTCTTTCATACATATGCATTCCACTTACTCTGGTTTCTAGCATTTGCATATTTGGAGACCCACGAATCATTTGAATGATGAATGAAACCATTACATTATTCCCAAAATCGACACCGAATAGCTTAAGAGTCTTGAGGGATACAAAGGCCACATGGACATTCATCCAGGAGGTATGATGAAGCAAAAAGTGTACTACTTTAAGGGGGTCATTTAAGCCCTAATACGTAATTATTTGATCAAATATTGCCCTAAATCGTTCCTTTTGTCATTTTAGGTACTTTGAAGAGGAATTCTGGAAAAGGAAGCATTTTGGACGTTTTTGGAGCATAAAAGTGAAGAAAACGACAAAGTCTTAAAATATGCTGGAAATAGTACCTGATGGCGTCACGCTTTAGAGTGTGACGGCGTCACGCTTTGACAAACGAAGGATGATTTTTACACCAGACGCCCCAGAAATATTTGAAGTTTTAAAGGGTGACGGCGTCACATTGAATGTAGGCCGTCACGTTTTGTGACAAAGGGAGACGGCCCAGAGAAGGTTAAAGAGGGACGGCGTCAGAATGAGATCTGAGTAATCCAAATATAAGTTTGGCGGTGAGGAGACGGCGTCACGCACTAGAACGTGATGCCGTCAGCTTGTAAAATCTATATATACTTTTCTAATTTTCATTCATTAGTGTGCAACTTTTGAGAAAAACCCTAGCTCGTATTCTACAGTATTTTTAAGGGTTTTTCACCCTTGAAACCTGGATGGTTAATTAAAGATAAGTCTTCTTTCAAATCAATCAATATGTCTATGTGTTGTTTTATATCTTACGCTTGTCATTCAATTAACATGCTAGGCTAGGTTTTCATTGTATTTGCTTAGATCTAACGAAACCTAGCTATTGATTATATGTTGTTGGTTTGCTTGTGATTATTGTGGTTGGGTGAAGTCGATGTTAGGCTTAAGAAAACTGGCTAACCTCCTATACGGTAACTTGCTTGAACGTCTTAAGAAACATGAATTGGATGTGTACTACGATTATTTGGTTGTATTTAATGCATGAGCGAATTCTAATGATCCCATGTTAGGAGCTTAAATCGGCTCGACATAGGAGTGAAGAAGGAGCTTATAGAGTTAGGGAAGATCGTACACGGCCCTACGAATGGTTTAAAGGAATACAACCCGTCATCCACATAATCACAACAAACCAATTAACATATAAAATATAGCTAGGGAGTAAGGAAATCTATCATATTACTCAAAACCTAAAATACTGCCAAACACACACACGCAAAAAATGAAGCCAAATAACAAAAATGGTATTTTTATTTTCGTAGAAATCATATCCAAACACAAGTCATAAGTATTGTGTACATTTTTTTACCACATTTGACTCCAAAGTAGCATTGGCAAGTTTGCCTTTAGAAAACCCAAACCGGAAATTGTAAAGGTCATTAACCATATTCAGTTTGACTTTCTAAAGTCAAACTTGCCATTGCTAAATCGGAGTTTTTGAATAATGGTTTTGAAAGAATGACATTAGAAAGTCAAACTTGCAAATTCTAAATTGGATTTTTAATAATGAATTGGCAATTTTGACTTTAGTTACTCAAACTGCAAATGCTAAATAACCTTTACCATTTGCAAGTTTGACTTTGTAAAGTCAAAGTTGCAAATCCATGAGTCAAACATAGCCTTTTTTCGATGCACTCAATACCAACATATTCACAACCAACAACTAAATAGCAAAATACTTTATATAAAAATAATTGTCTTAGGGTATTCAACCCATACATAAACTAGAAACACTAAAAGAATTCTACCCCGGCTGTGGGGGAAGCTCGGTGGAGTTTCAACAGCCTCCTAGCCAACTCCCAGTCCATCTTGATATTTTCATACTCATCATGACTCAAATCGCTATCATGGATATACATTTTCTTCGGTAAGGGGGAACTTGCAAGTATGAACTTTATTATGGCTATTTCATTCTCTGTTCTAGGGAAAGAGCGAAACACCACACTCTCAAGCTACCCTGTGCTCATTGTGTTGTTGTCTAAATCAAATGAATCAATCTCCAAAGGTAGAACACTAAGCATGTATGAAGCCTGCAAAATGAGAGAGTATTGAGATGCACAACCATGGCAATTTAAGATGATTTCTTTCATACATATGCATTCCACTTACTCTGGTTTCTAGCATTTGCATCTTTGGAGACCCACGAATCATTTGAATGATGAATGAAACCATTACATTATTCCCAAAATCGACCCCGAATAGCTTAAGAGTCTTGAGGGATACAAAGGCCACATAGACATTCATCCAGGAGGTATGATGAAGCAAAAAGTGTACCACTTTAAGGGGGTCATTTAAGCCCTAATCCGTAATTATTTGATCAAATATTGCCCTAAATTGTTCCTTTTGTCATTTTAGGTACTTTGAAGAGGAATTCTGGAAAAGGAAGCATTTTGGACGTTTTTGGAGCATAAAAGTGAAGAAAACGACAAAATCTTAAAATATGCTGGAAATAGTACCTGACGGCGTCACGCTTTAGAGTGTGACAGCGTCACGCTTTGACAAACGAAGGATGATTTTTACACCGGACGCCCCAGAAATATTTGAAGTTTTAAAGGGTGACGGCGTCACGTGTATTTGAATGTAGGCCTCACGTTTTGTGACAAAGGGAGACGGCCCAGAGAAGGTTAAAGAGGGACGGCGTCAGAATGAGATCTGAGTAATCCAAATATAAGTTTGGCGGTGAGGTGACGGCGTCACGCACTAGAACGTGATGCCGTCAGCTTGTAAAATCTATATATACTTTTCTAATTTTCATTCATTAGTGTGCAACTTTTGAGAAAAACCCTAGCTCGTATTCTACAGTATTTTTAAGGGTTTTTCACCCTTGAAACCTGGATGTTTAATTAAAGATAAGTCTTCTTTCAAATCAATCAATATGTCTATGTGTTGTTTGATTATATCTTACGCTTGTCATTCAATTAACATGCTAGGCTAGGTTTTCATTGTGTTTGCTTAGATCTAATGAAACCTAGCTATTGATTATATGTTGTTGGTTTGCTTGTGATTATTGTGGTTGGGTGAAGTCGATGTTAGGCTTAAGAAAACTGGTTAACCTCCTATACGGTAACTTGCTTGAACGTCTTAAGAAACATGAATTGGATGTGTACTACGATTATTTTGTTGTATTTAATGCATGAGCGAATTCTAATGATCCCATGTTAGGAGCTTAAATCGGCTCGACATAGGAGTGAAGTAGGAGCTTATAGAGTTAAGGAAGATCCCTACGAATGGTTTAAAGGAATACAACCCGTCATCCACATAATCACAACAAACCAATTAACATATAAAATATAGCTAGGGAGTAAGGAAATCTAAGTAAACACATATTTCTCATTTAAAAGTTTCACAACCTTTAATTTTCTTGTTATTTAATTTTATTGCAAAAGTAGATATTTGGTTAGTTGGTTAGCAACTAATTTCGCTCACTCCTTCCAAAACCGAGATTTTTACTTGCTTTCATAAAACATAAAAATACAAAAAGAATCATCCCTTAACCCTTAGACCTAATTAGAGTAGCTTTTCAAGCCTAACGACACTATTCCCCGAGAGAACGATCAATCCCCCGGTACTTGCCACTTCACTATACTACATCGGTCAGGTACACTGCCTGGTGGGGGTTGTAAGCTTCTCAAGATCCCTTGAGAGGTAAAACCTAAGTGCATAGGTTGCAAAACCCACGCATCAAGTTTTTGGCGCTGCTGCCCGGGAATAGTTATTGTTTAGGTTGAAAATTTTATTTTTACTTAGGTCTACTCACCAGAATCCTTTCTAGTGAGATTTTTGTTTTATTTTTCTAGGTTTTCTTTAGTCTATCTTTTTCTTCGTGTTTTTGTTCGTAACCATTACCATCCGATATCATGGAAGGTGGTAATATCTTTGATCCCATCAACCTACCATAACAAGGCCAACCTCAACCAAACCAACCTCCTAGAGCCCGTACTTTAGGAGAATACTCCCGTCCTAGCCATCAAGGCTACCGAAACACCATTGAGCTCACTCAAGGAGCCAATGTGTCTCCCTTGCGATCCGACACCATCCGGTTGGTGCAAAGCGGATGTGCATTCCATGGACTTCGTTCCGAAGATCCAAATCAACATCTCAAGGACTTTCTTAAAATCGTTGACTCCATAGACCTTAATGTTGAAACTCGAGAGACTACCCGATTACATCTCTTCCAATTCTCTCTGCGGGACCAAGCTAGTCAGTGGCTAGAATGTCTACCCGCAGGATCCATCACCTCTTGGGATAATCTCACCTCTCGCTTCCTAGCTCAATTTTTCCCACCGGGAAGAACCACAAAGCTAAGGAATGACATCTTGGCGTTCCAACAACGTCAAGGCGAAACCCTCTACGAGGCATGGACTTGATTCAAGGACTTACTCCAAAAAGTCCCTTATCATGGCATAGATCTTTGGCTCCAAGTCAAAATTTTCTATGACCATATCAATATTCCCACGAGGCAAACCATTGACCAAGCGGCCGGTGGCAAGGTACGTGATCTAAGTGCGGAACAATCATAGGAACTCCTAGAAGATCTTGCTCTCTATGACAGCGAAAGTTGGAATGACCCCCATTATTTGAATAAAGCGGTCAAGGCAATATCTTTAGCTTCAAATAATTCAAGCACTTCCGACCGTAGGATCATGGAACTTGAGGACCAAGTCAAGTATCTAATGAAATCCTACCAGGCTCCTAAACCTTCAAGCCAAGTGAACAAAATCACTTCCTCATGCGAATATTGTAGTGGTCCCCACGACACTCGAGATTGCATGGAACTCCCCGAACAAGCTTTTGCGGACTACGCATCCTCGCGTACCGACGGAGTGGGAGAGAAGTGGTACACTTTCAAACCCGAGCCAAACCCTTACGGTGATTCTACAACCCATCTTGGAAAAACCACCCAAACTTTAGGTGGAAATGAAACCCAAACACGCCCCAAAACAATTCTTCCAATCCACCTAATCGTTTCCAACCCAACGGTTCATCCTCAAACCGTACTGTCAATAACAATCCCTCCAATAATTATGGTAGTACCAATAACCTCGAGGGAATGATTTCTAAGTTTATGGCATCTCAAGAAGCTCGTATGGCTAAGTTCGAATCCGAATTTAATCAACAACAAGCGGAGATGACCAATAAGATAGACAACTTATTGAAAGCATTCAACAACCAAGGGGTGCCATCGTCAAATAAGGACGCTAGGAACACAAGTAGCGGACCCCAAATCAAGGACCCCTCATCCTCCAAACATGTCCATTTTGTTAATGTTGTCACTATTAAGCCAATCCCTGAAAATGAAATAGATAGTGAACGTAAGGAGGAAGTTAAGAAAGTTGAGGAGAGTGAGAAAAAGGAAGTAGAAGAAGTAGATGATGGAGAGAACTACTTCGATAGGTTGCCCACTAAGGAAGAACGTGCATACCATAAGGATCTATTCGATGACCCCGAGACACCATACTTCCTAGGTAACCCAATCATCAAAATAGGTGACCCTTCCAACATCAATATACCATGCAACATAGGTCACTTGCATGTTTGGAAAGCTTG
>LBNU01028772.1:59800-69953 GCA_014162995.1 Artemisia annua | reverse complement strand
ATAACATGACATGCTGGGGAACTAGACTTATGGTTAGCGCATTGGGTTCCTAAAGGAAAAGTTCTACCAGACTTCTTCCAAATCCTAATGTTGGCAAACTTAGGATTAGACTGTTTGGCAAAGGGACGTTGACTTCCTATTGACACTATTCTTCCATTGGGTCTCCAATGATAGCCAACATTAGTAAACTTCCTTCCTGTTGCTTTCCAAACATGTTTTGCACGATTATAATAAACAGTATGACAACCAGGGGATACTTTAGAAGCATACAAACATGTCTTAACACACGCATCATGATTACCAAAATTTAAATAGTTATTACAGATCTCATAACTGGTTTTAGAATTCGAATTAATTCCAGTACGCCTAGAGCTAATACTAGAATCAACACGATTCACAACGTTCAGATCAGTCTTATTGTTTCTAATGTGGTCTTCTACTTTCTTTCCTTGAGCACTTTTAGCTGGCGAAGTCCTATCATTCCTTGTATTGCAACTAGGCTTTGACCCGCTAGCATTAGTGACAACTTTTACTCCTGTAGAATTAATGATGGAAACATTAGAACGAGAAACTGCTGTTTGATTTCTGGTATCAGATGTGCTATGTTTTGGTGATGTTATAGGCACTTTAAAGACAACATGCTTGTTCTTAACCTTAGAGGAAAAATCATTAGTCTTATCACGCATGCAAACAGCTTTAGGACATGTACCAATGGCATAATCTAAGAGCTCATATGATCTGTTGGTGAGATAATACACATCACGGATGCCAATGTCCGCAGGACTCACCATTCTAACCTCTTCAATAGTTTCGCAGAGGATATCTAGGCAATCCTTGAGATACCTAAGGTACTCACTATGAACAAACGCATTATTCCTAAGGGGAAGAGGAATATTAATGGCATCAACATCAGTTCTTTTTGTTTTAGCCGCTTTGGTGAGACTGCAATCACATGCAGTGACTGGCATTTTCCCTTTCACCTGAGTCTTTAGATTCTCATTTTCTTTAAGCAAAGAAGTTATCTTTTCATTGTTTTTATCACGTGTGATCTTCATCGAATCATGTAACTCTTTGTAATGTTGTTTGATTTTAGAGTTTTCAGCTTGAAAACAATCATTTTCGTATTTCAAGTCGTTAATGACATTTTGAAGTTGAAGATATTGAGAATCTAAACACGGAGGTTTCTGGGTATCAATCGCATCACATTTATTATCAATCACATCACATTTATTCGTCTTAAATTGTGCAATTTGAAGCTTCAGTTTCCGAATCGTGTTAGTGTGAGCTTGAATTCTTTCATCCCTTTTGGCTAATTCAAAATATGCATCAAATTCAGGAGCATCCGAAGATGTCTTGGCATTTGAGTTTCTAATTCTTTCTTCTAGATGTTGGTATCTTAATTGCAAGTTAAGATTATCAACCTCTAGTTTTGAAAATTGCTTGACCATGTTATCATGATCATCTTTTTGAATTTTTTCGCGCAGTTTTAAATTCTCCCCCTCAAGCTCAACAACACGATTCTGGAAAACCTTTAATGTAACAGACATATCATGAAATTGGGAAGCAGTTAAAGAAGAATCAGTAGCAGTATAAAACACATCTTGAGCAATGCACATAGCAATCAAATTATCATTCATGATGAGAGCATTCTTCCTCGCAATTTCACTATGTTGAAGATCTATTACAGTTTGTTTTCCTTCACGTTCCTGGTTTTTAAACACCTCTTTCATTTCATTGATCTCTAGTTTAAGGGACGTTTCCATGTATTCAAAATGGTTTTTGATTTGTTTAAAAAACGGAATGACTTCTGTGAGATAGCATTCTTTTGTAACTTCAAAACCCCTTTCCCCCTCAGTAATTCCCGTTGGAGTAATCCTCTTTTTACATGTTTTGTCAAAATCCGCAAACATTTGATACAGTACATACATGCTAATAAGAGTTTTACATTGAGTGGGAAGTGCTATCTGAACTAGGTTCATGGGTGTATTGGGAGGATACACCGTTGGTTTAGCAAACTTAAGGGGAGTGGTAGCCATAAGAAGTTCAGCTTTCATTTTTTCCACATCTAAGGCCCAAAAAATCTGTTCAGGGGTTAACCTAGTTTGGGGCACAAAGACAGTCAATCGGTTCTGCTCATAGTAGTTATGGGGCTTGATATTAACACGCTTTGCAATGCACATGGGATCCTTCATCTTATCCTCAAGTCTTTTCCTATTTTCAGTTTCACTTACATCAATCTCTTCTGTATCACGCACATCAGGGGGATCATGATTGGGTTTAAGCATCACATTGAAGTCATATAAGGCAGGTTGAGAGGCACTAACGCTCCTAAGATAATTAGTTTTAGGCACTCCTGTCTCCTTATCACTATGTTTATCACGAAGCTTAATGTGCTTTTGTATCATTTGAGCAGTTTGAATGGTTTGGCCTTGTGTGTACAATTTGTTTTCAAGCTTGTTCTTTAAGGCCTTTAATTGGGAAAAATCGTTTAGAAGTTTGGCTTCCTTACTTTGAAAATCTAATTTTAGTGTGTTGACACTATTTTGAATCTCCTGTTTTTGTTTAACAGTTTGATCGATTTGATTTTGCAAAGATTTTATGTTTAAATTTTCTTCCTTTAAATTCCTTTCGGTAATATATGTACACATTTGCCAATTCATTTTTTGTTCACGTTCGGTAACTCAAATTTTGCACGTTGTTGATACATATTCACCTGATCTTTAAGAATATTAATCCTAGTGGTTAAGGTGTCATCAGGTATAATAGCAGTATATTCAACATATTCACAAGAATCATTATTAACGGAAGAGTCATCACTTGGTAATGCAGTCTCGACACTTTGTTTCAAGTATTGCTCATATGGGACAATATTGCTATTACCCATATCAGCAGAATTTGAGTCAATAGTGTCGGTGTGTTTTACTTCGTTATGAGTCCTTTGATTGAGCATCACATCATCAACATGTGTATCTTCAGATGCTCTACTAGATTCATCAGACTCTTTATTGTTATCCATATGTTGTTGTTTTGAGAGAACATTAGTGTTTTTCAAACCAACATCATCTGGCGTGACAATACTAGTTTGATGAACCTCATCGAGTATTGTTGGGATGGCACTTGTTTCATATGTGTCATATAATTTGAGTACCTCAGAGACGATGGATGATTTCGATGATCCTGATGGATTTGCCGATGTGACTGCAGATGTAAGCTTGGCCATAAAGATGGTTGGTGCAGTAGGTTCATCATCAACATCAGAATCAAATGCATCACAATCTTCAGCCTGGAAGATGTTCGGGTCATTTAGAGCAAGATCCTGGACTGGTTGATCATCCATATCAGCATCAAAGGAGTTTCCTTCATCACCAGCAAGAAAGAGCAGCTGTTCCTCATCCAATTTAACTGCATTTTCTTGTGCTTGCATCAACAACATCTTATCTTTGAAGTAGTCGGAGTTTTGAGGACGTTTTGGTATAGTGCAGTTTCTTGCAATATGACCTAGCCCACCACAGTTGTAGCACTTGATTTGCCTTCCTTATCCTTGATTGCCATTTCCCATTCTGTTCTGAACATTTCCTCGGACATTTTGTCTTCCTTGAACCACAACACGCCCGTCTTCCACAACAGCAAGATTACATGGATTAGATGAGGTTCTGAGTTGGTTGTTGGTTTGAGGAAGAGTGCTTCTGATGCGTTGAACCAGCAGTGAGACTTGGTTGGAGAGGTTATCAATTCTCTTGTCCATATAAGCATTCCCAGATTCTTGTGGATTAGTCTTGACAGTTGCTGATTGTGTGGGAGTTTGACCAAGAGAAGACTGAATCTGTGTTGCTTGAGCCGAGGTTGGGTGATTGACTAAGTCAGCTGTGAATTGTTGAAGTCCATGAGCACTGGAAATTAGAGCAAGAGGGTCATTTGAGGGGTGAAACTTCTCTCTTAGCTGACGATCATACATAGCATGTTTCTCATGTTGTTGGAGATAAGCATAGAGTTGTTCATAATTGGTGTTTCTGAGTCCTTTGTTAAGCTTCACAGCTGTGACAAACCGATCCCATTCTGGAGACATGTTGTTGACAAACTTTGAGTTGAGTTGGATGTTGGGCATTGTCATTTTGATCATTCTCATGTCATTCACAAGCTTGTGGAATCTGACATAGTAATCATTGATGCTTTCACCAGGGTTCATCTTAAAGTGCTCGAATTCATCGTACAATTGAGACTCACGATCTTCCTTTGTTAGTTCTGAACCAGCAAGCAACATCTTGACATTGTCCCAAACAGCTTTGGCCTCAGTGTTGAAGTTAATCAGTTTGTAGATGTCCTTCGGTAGCCCCTGTACCACAATGTTTGAAGCACGAATATCAGCATCATATCGTTTCTTTTCCGCTTCATTCAGATCATTGTACGTACGAGGTCTGTCAATTCCTAAGGTGACTGTCCCATCATCACCAGTGGAGATAACATCTCTGGTAGTACCCATTTGGAACGGCCCTTCATCAATAGATCTCAGAATGTTCTCCCCATTTTCTTTGCCTTGGCAATACAAGCGAATTCTTTGTGACCAAGACTCATAGTCCGTTCTTTCTAGCATTGGAGGTCGAGTGTCAGACCCAGCAGCTTGGATATCATCAATAGATGTTACAGTAGTCATGATGACAAGGTCTTAGACGGGATTTTACAACACACGTGACTTAAACCGAGAAATCGATTCTTTCCCGGGATTTTACTAAAGTCAACCAGGAAAACCGCTAAGATAAGTAAACCGCTGGTACAGTAACCGCTGACAAGTAACCGCTGAAAGAAAACCGCTGATGTAATAACCGCTGAAACTTAACCGCTGGAATAGTAACCGCTGATTATTAAACCGCTGACAATAGTAACCGCTGACAGAGTAACCGCTAGTAAAGTAACCACTGAAGAGTAAACCGCTGGTAACTTAACCGCTGAAGAGTAAACCGCTGGAAGTTAACCGCTGAAACAGTACAAAGTACAGCGTAATGTTCGCTCCACTACTTGTCCTAACCGCTAATACTTAACCGCTGAAACCCAAGTTAACCGCTGCGAAGAACACCTTAACGTAGAACAAACCGCTGACAAGAAAAAGTTCCAAAACAACTCGTACACTTCGCAAACGTTAGATTTAGTCCAACCAACTGATAAACTAGATGAATCTAACCCCTCTAATCCTAGAAGTACAAGAAAGAACACAAGAATCACTACGAACAAGCTCCAAAATGAGTAAAAACCACCCTAAACTAGTAGAAACCAAAACAAACCATACACCACAAGTCCTACAATCCCTAGGATGTAACCATGGCTCTTGATACCAATTGTAGAACACTAGATAACATCACAAACACGTCCTCACATGTGGTTATGGTTCGTTACAATTAAGAAAGAAAAGAAAGAAATGTAGAGAGAGAAAGTTAGAGAGAGAAAGAGATGAAGCCTTAGAGAGAAAACCAAAAAAAAAGAAAATAGAATTATGAGAGAAGGCTTACCCTCTCCAAGGATGGAGAGGGTATTTATATGTACATGGGTTTTGCCACTTGGGCGTGCCACTTGGGCTGCGGATCAGGTATACAATGGGTAAAGACCCGTCCTTCTTCCGCGAACTAATCTACTTCTAAACTACGTTTTACTAATCTAACATAACTTCTACGAGCTAAACAATACTTAATCATACCTGGGGTGACCGAATCTTCCTTATACAAAAAGCGTATTCCTAACAGGGTTAGGTGTGTCCGGTTTAGGGGGTATCCAAAGAAGGTTTAGTATAAATTTTACTCCTCGTTGGTATATCGTGTGTCGGTTTAAGCTTAAATGCAACCGTAATGTCCCGGTTTGATGTTTTTAGATACGTATACGTAAAATAAAGTTTTTAGCCACGATTTCATCAGAAATGTAATAAAATGACTTTACTGACTCAAAAATATATTTTCTTGACTTTTACCATAGGTATTGTGGTGTCGGTTTGCGTGCGACGTTGTTTTTCAGAAAAATGTGAGAAAGCTCTAAATTACGAAACTTGTCAGTAACTATCCGAAATGGATTAATTTGTGTTTACTGACAAAAATAGACTTTTTCAAAGATGACTGTAAGCTACAGTGTGTAGGACAGCTCCCGTAAATGTTCAGAAATGTACAGAAACATGCAGATACGTGCAAAAATGCATATAATACTCAAAATAAATATACTAATTAGGAATTTATTATAAAATTAATATATGAAAAATACCATTTGTCACAATTACATGTGTGGGTCTTTACTTTTCTGTCGAGCATTGTGGGTGTTAGGTTCTTCTTGCTTCGATCGAAGTTCCGCATTCTAGCTTCTTGGTTTGTTGGTTGATATCCAACACCGACGATAGGGTTTATACAGATGAAGCTAGGGCATAGGTCTCATACCTAAAATGTTTTTTTTTATTGAATTTGTTTGGTTATCAGCATCTCTCATAGATTTTATTTATTTATTTACAAATCTTGCATAGCCATAGAGAAACTGTTTTCACCGGAAGACATAATTGAGGAGTTTTTGTTTATACCAAAAATAGACTCGATCGGCCGAGTCAAATGATATGGAGTAATAATAGGTTTACTTGTATTGAGTTTGATGGAGTCAAACTTAATAAAGAAGCGCGTCATTAAGATTCGTTTATACGACATGTATAATCAAAGTGAATTCTTATTCAACTTATAAACCTAAAATAAGTACGTGTTGGTGCGTATTTACAACTAAGTGTTGGTTGCGTATACGACGATTCAAATAACATATGCTTTATGAACTATGGTTTTATTGAATAGATCTAGTTTGATACAAAAAATCATTATGCAATTAAACTAAATCTTAACTTAACCCAACATCACCATCTTTAGATTGTTGTTATAAAGATTCGTTTATGTGACATACTTTTAGATTACGAATAATGCAAGTGAACACGTTTTTCGATTAGGGTAAAGCATCTCTAGGGTTTTGTAAGATGATCTTTAAGTCACAAATATGTTAACACTTGGGATTAAGGTGGCGTTTTGGTATGTTAGTTAGAGAGAGAAAATGAGACCTAGAGAGAGAAAGTGAAATATGTAATATTAGATTAAGTGAAAGGTCCAACCCTCTCCCTTGCGTGGGAGAGGGTATTTATACATAAGTTAGCGATGCCTCATGAAACAGGCTGTAGAGCGAGCACAGTGGGTAAAGACCCGACTCACTCCACGAATACTATTTACATACTAGATAACTAATATAATACTAACTACTACGTTAAGTACTACAAGCTACATAATGCTAATCTATACTCGGGGTGACCGAGTCTTGAATCTATACTCGGGGTGACCGAGTCTTGAATAAACGTATTCCTAACAATCTCCCCCTAAGGGAGGTCACCCCTGAAATTAATACTTCAATTCTAGCATTCTGATCTTCGAGGATGTCTTTGTAGCTCGTAGTCCCTGATTCTTCATTGTTGCAAGCCTTTGTGCTTTCAGCAATAGATGTGAGATGACTTGTACAAAGTGTCGGATGACCGTTGACATGACTTCGTGTATATCATCCGAAAAAAATAGCTTCACGTCATCTTTGTGTACTCAAGACGGCTTGTATGGAGTGTTGGATGATCCTGACATTACTTCGTGTTCATCATCCAAAAGGAACATCATTAAGCCATCTTCGAGTAGTATCGTCTTCATGTGATTTGGACCTCTTTGTAGTGGCATGCTCACACCTTTTATTCAGAAACATGATCTTCAGCACCAGAGTTGTGGAAGCATTGTTGGAGCCCATCAATTGATCATGAAATCATAAGTTGTGTTGTTGAGGTGTGAGCATGAGGTGTTGGATCCGCATCTTTTCAGCAATCAGCAACATCCGCCAAGAATTCCTACATAAGACAGTTAGCAATAATTCGTCCGGCACTTACAAGTTTGGACTTAGAGATTGTTAATAGCATAGTGTGAAAACTTTCTCTAACCCTTACCAAGGCCGTTCCTAAGTCGGATACCCTTGAAAGGGCTTACGAGACCTACCGAAGTAGCTCAACGACTAGGTGAGTCGCTAGAGATCACTCCACGACTGTAGACCATTTGTAACGGCCACGATCACTAAGCGTAACCCTCAAGGGATTACCGAAGTGACCTGCTTTCAGGGCTGTTTGATGTTGACCCTGGCAGGAAACTGGAAATTACCTAAGTACATTTCCTCATAAGTGTTCTTGGCAGATTGCTAAGATCTGCGTAGGACTCATAAAGTTACCACTGGTGTCCTTAATGTTGACCAACCAGGGTAGAAGTAGCACGTGTTCCTATGAGATCTTTTGATGCATCTCGTGGCTCTAGACTTGATAAGTGCATTATTTGGTCGTCGGAGACTGGAGCGGTGTCTCCTGTTTCAATATCAACATAGCTCGTGATGAGCGGTCGATAGATAATTCAGGGTTCCCCGTGAGAATGAAACAAGCTCTTTTGAGAGAACTTGAGTGGCTAGAAGGTTTGGTGCAGTGCATCACTGGGTCCATGACGTCTTGTCTTCAATATCGATGTTACCTTAGTAACAGTTAGTAGCATATGAATTGAACCCGGTTTCTGCCCTAAGGTTGAATAATTTTGTTGAATCTATGTATCCTTGATAGATCTTGTAGCTCTCGTTGACCGTTAGCAGTGTCTATGTAATCACAAACACTCTAATAGAGAATCTCCAAAGCTTGTACTCTAATGCGGAAAACAAATACAAGCAAAAACAATAAATACTAAGAACGCTTAAACCTCTATGGATTATATATTGAAAACTTGTAAACTCATTCGTTTTATAACACATAAACTTGTGTTCCTTTTATAGACAAGGAACCCTAACCTAAACCGTTTCCCAAGAAACATATCTTCTATAAACTTTAAATAATATGCATTATCTTTTCCTAATATAACTCATGCATATCCTAACTACATTACATAATACGCGGTTTTACTAAGTCCGCAGAAACTAAACATACTGAACTATGTCTTCAGCAGTAATACTTCATCAGCAGAATCTGGTCTTCAGCAGATTCCCTTCAGCAGTAACCATCAGTGGAATTCACACTCAGCAGAATTCCCAACAATCCTCCCCTAATCTTGAATTTGACATGGGTTAAGTTCAAGATTTCTTGATAGATCTTTAAACACAGCACACTAGAGGATTGTCTTCAAACATCAGCAGCAAAGAATCAAAAAGATAACATCTCTATGATGAATAAGCTTGAAACACCATATCTTTGCAGCAACATATGACATCAGATACATCAAAACAGATTAGTTTCATACTATTCTCATCACATCCAGGTGTGTTAACTCCTGTGAGAGGTGAATCATTGAAAATAATGGAATTGATGTCTCTTTACCAATAGCCATCACTACTGGAGTAGCCAAATGTTTAAGTTCTTAAACCATGGTACACTGATAATCATATGATTTTTAGTAAATCATCAACTATAAACGGATTTGAGTTGTCTTTACCTGTAGCTGTTTGCTCAGGACTAGCCAATTCTTAAAGGAAACATCCTTGGTGACTTGATAACCAATATGGATTTCCACTGCCTTTACCACAAGCCATATACTTATGGGATAGTCAATTCTTAGGATATTCAGAGAATAAGATCCATGGTGAATTGATGACCATTTCAATTCTCAGCAATTAAGCATTGGTGAGTTGAGTACCCTATGGTTTTTAGCAAACCATTACAGCTTTCAACAGATTTGATGTGTCTTTACCAAAGCTGTACCCTTTGGACTAGCCACTCTTTAATGGACACAAGTCACATCAGGTGAGTTGATAACCATCAATAGAGTTACTATACAACAAACCTACAAACTGTTAGTACAATAAAACACAATTTTTTTTATTATAATAAAAAGATAAAATAAATATACAACAATTACCCCAAAGATGTATCAATGGTGACCCCATGCTGTGCTTTCATACCCATTTTGAACTGAATGCTACTCGTTATAGCGGTAACCAATTGCTCAGCATGAGTCATGTCATTGCCACACACATCATAAGGAACTAGCAGCTTCATCTCCAACATTTGATTCAGAATCCATAGAGAGATGGGATAGGTAATCTCAGCACACATGTAGAGAACCTTGCCAGCATCAGTAGACAATACATGAACATTGGGTAGAGG
>LBNU01028772.1:39153-56435 GCA_014162995.1 Artemisia annua | reverse complement strand
GTGATCACCACCATCACTCAAGTTCCACATGCTCATACCAACATCTACAAGGAGTCATCAGAGCTTTTTCAACCATGAAGATCTACTCAGCAAAGATGTATGAGCATGTTGGAAAGGCGTAACCTCACCAAAGACAAAGAACTATTGATGCAGATTGCTGAAAAGATGCAGATTCATCATCTCATGCTAACACTTCAACATCATAACTCAAGATATCGTGATCAAAGAATGGGCTACGACTATGCTTCCTCAAACTCTGATGCAGAAGATCATGATCAAGAAAAGTGTAAGCATGACATCACAAAGACTATCACTACATCACAAAGAGACACATACACTCAAAGATGACTTGAAGCTAAATATATGGATGAAGAACGAAGACCAAAGTCAAAAGATCATCATATACATCAATGCAAGAATTCAAGAATAAATGACTACGAGCTACAAAAGAATCTACAAAGATCTCAATGCAAGAATTCAAGAATAAAGAACAAAAGGGTGACCTCTCTTAGGGGGAGATTGTTAGGAATACGATTTTTGGATAAGAAAGATTCGGTCACCCATAAGAAAGATTCGGTCACCCCAGATATGATTAAGCATTGTTTAGCTCGTAGTAGTTACAATAGTTAGTTATACGTAGTTTAGAATTAGATTAGTTCGCGGAAGAAGGACGGGTCTTTACCCACTGTATACCTGATCCGCAGCCCAAGTGGCACGCCCAAGTGGCAACCCCATGTATATAAACCCCTCTCCATCCTTGGAGAGGGTGAACCTCCTCTAATCTCATTTTCTTTTTTTTTTGGTTTCACTCTCTCTCTCTAGGTTCCACCCTCTCTCTCTTTCTCTCTCTAACCTCTTCTCTTCTTCTTCTTAATATTCTTTCTTTCTTTCTTTCTATCTATCTAATATTCGATCCATATACATGAAAACCAACTAAGATATAAATATTAGTGTTTTACACAAAGGTTATCAAAGACGTGGATCTCGGCCTGTTGCAAGTCATCCCCTAGCAACCGGAACAATTGGATTTCTAATCCTATATCCTTTTTTAATATGGTTTAACTTGGTTATTTGTCGTTTGGCCATTTGTTGTTGGTCGTTTTTTTTCTTGTTTTCTTTTGTATTTGTTTCGGTCTCCTCCTCGGAGCTTTTATATAAATCTCAGATTTTCAAATAAATAAATAAATAAATAAAATAGCTATCAACTTACCTCATGTGTTACCAACATGTCTTTGTTACTTATGAGGTATTCAAATTAACCAGGGGGTGCAAATTCAAAGTATCAGATGGTTTAATGTGAGAAAAATGATACGTGGAAAATGCACCACAGATTTGTTGGTACATATCCTGAATGTGTTACTATCAAATTTTGATACACAATATAATATAACAACTTGTATGCGATATAAAAACCTGAAAGACTTATCTACCAGTGCCTTAAGTTCAAAAAGACATACTTGGATGAGTGGCCAAGGATTCATCAATGACTAGCAGACAGCAGTCAAGGAACGGCATTTGGAGGAGGGGTCGCAAATCTTTGAACTAATCCTTTGAATCATTAAATCGTTGTAAACAACAATTAGTATCTCATGGGAATCGAGTAGTAGCTTAAATATCCTTTATATATGTTAAAAATAAATAAATAAAAAATAAAAAAAAAAAAAATAAAAAAAACCGTTAGCTTTCACATCTAATTAAATTCCAAGTCTGATCAACATTGAAATTTTACTCTCCAAACAAAAATCGTATATCGTCCTCCACATACGTACTCGCTCTATAAATAAGTTACAACAGAAACATCAAACTCGCAATTTGAGAAAATGAAGTACAAAGGGCTCATAGCATCTTTCTTGTTGACTGTCTTCTTTGCACTCATACTATTATCTTCTGCCGCAAGAACTCTTCCTCAATCCACTAACCTGATAGACACAAATAGGACCACTTAAGATCGATATATGTGTTTTACAGTGAACTTGGCTAATCNATGTGGAAAATGCACCACAGATTTGTTGGTACATATCCTGAATGTGTTACTATCAAATTTAGATACACAATATAATATAACAACTTGTATGCGATATAAAAACCTGAAAGACTTATCTACCAGTGCCTTAAGTTCAAAAAGACATACTTGGATGAGTGGCCAAGGATTCATCAATGACTAGCAGACAGCAGTCAAGGAACGGCATTTGGAGGAGGGGTCGCAAATCTTTGAACTAATCCTTTGAATCATTAAATCGTTGTAAACAACAATTAGTATCTCATGGGAATCGAGTAGTAGCTTAAATATCCTTTATATATGTTAAAAATAAATAAATAAAAAATAAAAAAATAATAATAAAAAAAACCGTTAGCTTTCACATCTAATTAAATTCCAAGTCTGATCAACATTGAAATTTTACTCTCCAAACAAAAATCGTACTCGCTCTATAAATAAGTTACAACAGAAACATCAAACTCGCAATTTGAGGAAATGAAGTACAAAGGGCTCATAGCATCTTTCTTGTTGACTGTCTTCTTTGCACTCATACTATTATCTTCTGCCGCAAGAACTCTTCCTCAATCCACTAACCTGATAGACACAAATAGGACCACTTAAGATCGATATATGTGTTTTACAGTGAACTTGGCTAATCAAGGAATAAGAAAAGATCAACGAAAGCTCAAAGTATTATCAATGGTGAATTATGGATAGTTGTTATTATAAAAGAGAGAGAGATAAAAGGTAAATTGTATTTCATCAAAAGCTACTAAATGAGTTACAATTACAAGTATTTAAAGAAAGGGAAATGGGCGGGAAAAGTGGTTAATCCAAGGAGTGGATGTCACGTGCACCTCACGTGTGTGTAAACACACACATGCGCCTCACGTGCCATTGGCTTAACCAATTCCAGCTTATTCACTATATTAGAAGCTTATTAACTACAACTCCTAGCAATCCCCCCTTCTTCAAATAATTCTTGTCCTCAAGAATGGGAATCAAAATCAGGAAACTTTGCATACAATTCTTCTAAGTTTTCCTATGTAGCATCATCTTGTGTCCCATTAGTCCATTGGATCAGTCCATAAACTACAGCAACATTTTTATTCTTAACCATCTTCCTTTCTAAAATAGCTATAGGCTGCACTGCTATCACACCTTCTGGATCACAACTAGGAAGGCTGATTACTTCTGATAGTTGAGGCTGACCTCTGCAAAGTTTAAGCTGAGACACATGAAAGACATTGTGTATCTGGCTGTGAGTAGGCAACTCCAGCTTGTATGCCACTTGTCCCACCTTTCCAATGACTTTGAAAGGTCCAAAGTATTTGGGTGAGAACTTATTTTGTCTTCCTTGCCTGATTGAAACTTGTCTGTGAGGCTGCAATTTGAGGAAAACCATGTCTCCTTCTTCAAACACCCTTTCACTTCTGCCCTTATCTGATTGTTGCTTCATTCTATTCTGAGCTCTGGCCAAATGAAACTTAAGCAACTGGATAGCTTGTTCTCTAGCTGCTAAAGTCCTATCCACATCATCAACTTTGCTCAGACCTCCAATGTAAGGAACATGAATTGGTGGTGCTTGACCATAGACTGCCTCAAAAGGGGTGGTCAAAGTAGAAGTATGGAAGTTAGAGTTGTACCACAATTCTGCTAAGGACAACCATTTTACCCATTCTTTTGGTGCTTCACCAGTCATACATCTAAGGTAGCCTTCTACACACCTATTAACCACTTTTGTTTGTCCATCTGTCTGTGGATGATATGTGGTAGACATCAACAACTTGACTTGCAAAAGCTTGAATAACTCCTTCTAGAAACTACTCAGAAACACTTTATCTCTATCTGACACAATAGTAGTTGGCAGTCCATGTAATTTGTAAACTGAGTCTAAGAATACCTGAGCAACTTGCACTGCTGTGAATGGGTGTGCTAATGGCATGAAATGAGCATATTTGGTGAGTCTGTCAACCACTACAAAGATGACATTTTTACCATTAGACTTTGGAAGACCTTCTATAAAATCCATTGAAATGTTGTCCCAAATTCTTTGTGGAATAGGCAATGGTTGCAAGAGACCAGGGTAAGCTGCCAAATCAGGTTTACATCTTTGACAAACTATGCATTCTCTCACAAATTGCTTCACTTCCTTTCTCATACCCTTCCAGTAAAGTATGGAACAAATATTGTGTGTAGTCACCCTTACTCCTGAATGTCCACCCACTGATCCTCCATGGAAGTGTGTCAACAAATCTTTCCTCAATTCTACATCTTGTCCCACTACCAACTTTTTCTTCCTGAGCAGTTGGCCATTTGTCCACACATAGTGTTTCTTGCTTGCATTACCAGCTTGCAGAGCATCAGTAATAGCTTTGAGTGTTGTGTCTGCATTACCAACTTGCCCCAATTCTAGTAGCTAACTCAGTAGTCATAGTGACCACAGTTGACTACAATAAAGTAGCACTCTCTTGAACCCTGGATAAAGCATCAGCAGCCAAATTATCAATTCCTTTCTTGTATTTAATTTCATAATCAAAGCCCATAAGTTTTGGAAGCCATTTCATCTGAGTAGGGGTAGTGATCCTCTGGTCCAACAAATACTTCAAACTATAGTGGTCTGTTTTGATGACAAAATGTCTATCCAGCAAATAGCCTCTCCACTTTTCTAAGGCTAGCAGTACAGCCAAGAATTCCTTTTCATAGGTAGAGAGTGTTTGGTGTTTTGGAGCTAAACTTTTACTGAGATAAGCAATGGGATGGCCATTTTGTTGAAGTACTGCTCCAATTCCACTGCCTGATGCATCTGTCTCCACTTCAAAGCTTGTTCAAAGTTTGGAAGAGCTAAAACTGGTGCTTGTGTCATGGCTTGTTTTAATGCTTCAAAAGATACTTGTGCTTCCGTAGACCATTTGAATGCATTCTTCTTCAACAACTGTGTCAATGGTCTACTAATAGTGGAAAAAATTTTAATGAACTTCCTGTAATATTCAGTAAGACCAAGAAATCCTCTGAGTTGTTTGAGATTTGTAGGTGTTGGCCATTGTTGCATTGCTACAATCTTACTTGGATCAGTGGCAACTCCCTGAGCAGAGATTACATGGCCCAAATACTCCACATGACTTGTACCAAACACACATTTAGATTTCTTTGCATACAAACTGTGTTGCCTCATGGTTTCTAGGATCATTGATAAGTGTTTCACATGCTCAGATATACTCTTAGAATAGACCAAGATGTCATCAAAGAATACCAATGTGAACTTCCTCAAGTAAGCTTTAAACACATCATTCATCAATGCTTGAAAAGTAGAAGGTGCATTGGTGAGGCCAAAATGCATAACCAAGAACTCATAGTGCCCCTCATGAGTTTTGAATGCAGTTTTGGCTATATCATCATCAAACATTCTAATTTGATGATAGCCTGACCTTAAGTTCAATTTAGAAAAAATCACTGCCCCACACAATTCATCAATGAGTTCATCAATAACTGGAATAGGGAACTTATCTTTGAATGTGTGTTTATTGAGTTGCCTGTAATCTACACACATTCTCCAACTGTTGTCCTTCTTTTTGACCATGACAATTGGGGAAGCAAAAGGACTCTGGCTTTGTTTGATCATCCCTGAGTCCAATAATTCCTTAACCATAGCTTCAATTGCATCTTTCTGCACTGGTGGATGTCTATAAGGCCTTGAATTGGTGGGTTCCACTATCTTTCCCCATTAAGTAAAAAAGAAACACACCCTAATAGTGATACTAAAAGCAACACTTGTTGTTGGTCTATCACCTTTTAACCGTAAAGTAGAAGCCATAAGTGGAATTAATAAATTTGTATATGTTTAAAGACAATTGTGAATGCAAATAGTGTATTTAAATGTATATTTTTATTTGTTTATTTAAGTTTAACAATATTTTTTTAAATAAATTAAATTTATTTAGAATACAAATAATTGACAAGACAGCATTTTTGTTTTGTTTGTCCGAAAAGAGAACGAAGTCAATGGTTTGCATGTCTATAAGGCCTTATATTCACTGGTTGGGTGTTTGGGAGAAGTGTAATTCTGTGATCAAAGGCTCTTTTTGGTGGCAATTCTTTAGGCAATGCAAACATATCAGCATAACTATCAACAACTTCCAACAATTTTGGATCCACTGCACTGTCTTCCACTTTTTCTTCCATAGACATCAACTGCAGCCCAGTGTTTGGATATACACACATCATACACAATTCTGCTTGTGGTGTACTTTCCAACAACTGCAACTGTTTCTTCCCTTCAATCCATTGCACTGTAGGCTTTTGGGTACCTCTCAATGCCACTTTGTTACCATTGTACTCAAACTCCATCTTCAAATTTTTAAAGTCACACTTGATTACTCCCAGAGTTGACAACTACTGGATACCCAATACCATATCACATCCACCCAAAGGAAGCAACATTACATCAGACACAAATGTTTGTCCCTTTAATTTCCAAGTAAATCCTTTGCATTCACTAACACTTAGCAACTATTTTCCTCCAGCCATAGTGACAGTCAAAGGACAAGTTTGCCTAATATTACACCCCAATCTTTTAGCCACATTAATGTCCACAAAGCTGTGAGTAGACCCTGAATCAACTAGAATGTGTAGCTCATGCTTATTACCAAACATACCAACTACCCTCAAAGTTTGATATGAACTCACACCATTCAGTGCATTCAGTGATATTTGTGGTTGTACTTCCTCACTCTCTGGCTCATCTAATTTCTCAATTGCATCCTCAAATTCTTCCTCCAACTCATCAGTGTCAGCCAATACAATCAAACTAAATAATTGTCCTTCACACTTATGACCTGGAACAAATTTCTTATCACAATAAAAGCACAAATTCTTAGCCCTTTTTTCCTCATACTCCTTTTGTGTCAACTGTCTTCTTGGCTGCACATTAGTTGACCTATTGTTAAAATTTCTATTAGTGTTTGGTAAAGGTAATAAAGGCTTAGCTGTGTTTTGACTAACACCCTGATTACCACCAAACCTACCATTGCTTTGATTGAAACTGGATTGCACCCTATTCTTTTTCTTAACAGCAATGTAGCCTCTTGAAAGTTTGTTAATGAATATGCATCTGCTAAAGTTTTTGGCCTATGCATTCTAACTCCCATTTGCAACTCAGTAGGCAATCCTCCAAGATAAAAACTAATATCATGCTCAGCACTTATGTCCACTCTACTTAACAAAGTATCAAAAGCATCTTGGTAATCTTTACCATTAGTTTCATATTTGATATTCTTAAGTTCTAACATTGGATCATCAAACACAGTACTAAATCTTTGAATGATTGCATCTCTATACACATTCCACAACACCAATTCTCCATGCAATCTAATGAACTGTCTATGCCACAATAATGCTTTATCAAAAAGATGCACAGAAATGATTCTCACCTTTTGATCATCTGGAATGTTATCAATTGCAAAGAATTGTTCACACCTAAACATCCAACCCCTGACATCATCTCCAGAGAACTTTGGGAACTCCACTTTTGTCATTCTGCTAATTGGAGTTTGACCATTTTGCCCTTGAGGTTGTGTTCTTTCCACCATTCCAGTGTTAGTTTGACTTTAAGTTTGCAAGAATTGAGTCATCATCTGCTCCATGGCTTGTCTGAATGCTGCCATTGACTCATCAATGTATCTTCTTGTACTGTCATCAAGACCACCTTCCCCACCACTTGTACCAACTGTTCTTGTTGTTGGTGCCATATCTGTTGCTATTTTAGTGTTTGATTGAATCTTGTTAGTTAGTTACTATTCCTTCTTCTTCAATTGAATAGCACTTAACAACTTGATAACAATCTTTACCCGTTCTTGGCCAAATCTCAAGTCAAACAAAACTAACCATTAATCCAAGCATAGAGGATTTAAGCACTTATGCGCTATGCTTGTGGTTGCGATGAATACTTGACAATTTGGTCGTATTTCTAACGGATAGCACAGATGAATTAAACAGAATATCAGTGTAATACTCTGAATATGGAATTGATTGCCGGAATTTCTTGCCAGAATCTTGAATCTTGATTTTGGCGGGAAATGTAACTGAATTTGTTACAACTGAATTGTGACAACTGAGACCTCACCAGGAAAGGGCTCTGATACCACTTGACAGACACAAATAGGACCACTTAAGATCGATAGATGTGTTTTACAGTGAACTTGGCTAATCAGGGAATAAGAAAAGATCAACGAAAGCTCAAAGTATTATCAATGGTGAATTATGGATAGTTGTTATTATAAAAGAGAGAGAGAGAGATAAAAGGGAAATTGTATTTCATCAAAAGCTACTAAATGAGTTACAATTACAAGTATTTAAAGAAAGGGAAATGGGCGGGAAAAGTGGTTAATCCAAGGAGTGGATGTCACGTGCACCTCACGTGTGTGTAAACACACACCTGCCCCTCACGTGCCATTGGCTTAACCAATTCCAGCTTATTCACTATATTAGGATCTTATTAACTACAACTCCTAACATAACCATACCCAAAGTCACGACGAAAAAGGTATATAGTACGGAGTATATAACTTCATATATCAAAAGCTTTTATTAGAAACTTATATCAACTGTTTAAAAATCTTTTGTTGTTCATGCCGGCAATGTGGATGTTAAAGATAAGAAACTAGGATACTCTACTAATGATTATGGTGGTCGTTATAGCGGTGGCTGTTGGGAATGTTAGGGGGTTGGAGGTGGCGGTCGTCACAAATGAGTAAAAAAAGTGAAATCTGTGACTAAAATTGTCAGCAAATTATATGTAATGTGATACAGTTGCAAAAAAACATTGTATGCAGTTACAATGATATGCTTTATTATCAACTATTGTACTTTATCATTCTATGCATAACTAATGAATAAAATAAGGTTTGAATGGAATGAAACATGTTTAATTAGGGATACGGGTAAACTCTGTCTCTCTAGAACTTGATTCACAAGGATGATTGATTTCGACCGCAACATAGTAGTGACACAAAAGAGGCTCAATCATCTTAGACCACCACAAACTCAGCGCCGATGGGCAGATGATCACTTGGATGATAGTGATTTGGTAATCCGCCTTTTATACTAACCGAATCTTCTTCTGGGAGCTCAAGGTACCCAATTGGCTTGATTCCCTCAATGGGGGAGAATAGTATATAATCAATCGTCGCAGTGAATTCATGGGTATAATTTGTGAACTTTGGTTCAACCCTTATGCATGCATAAACGCTGCACAAAGGCATTGGTAGATCTTCTGAAGGTTCTGCCATTCCAGAAATAAGGTACTGGTACACCTGAAACGTGAATAAAATTAACTCCCATTAGAACCATTAAGTGTCCATACTAAACCTTTTTCAAATTAGTGTCAATTGACTCAATGTTCAGTTTTCAACCAACTATTTTATGGTTGGAAAATGGCTATTTCTGATAGATGTTTTTTGCATATACAATAGAAACTGCAGGTTTCATGAAACTTTAGTGTAAACTTATGAAACGAGAAAATGAAAATTTGCATATAGTCTAGTTTTATTCCATTTAACCAACTTATCAGGCTAGACAACCATGAAACTTTCAAACTGTCACGTCATCTTTTGCATATAGCGCTGGTTTCTTGGTGGCATGTCTAAAAAAGTCACATAGTTAAGACTTACAGGCATGTCAGCTGCCATTTTGCTAAGAGTTACAGGGTCAGATTACCTTAAATCGAAATTTTATATAAGTCAATAACCTTAAATTTGAATTTTTGAAAGTTGGATAATTGTTTCTAGCCTATAAAAGGAGTTCGTTGCTCAAAATAGAAACCAAACTAAAGTTAGTAGATTTTTTTTATCCAATTAGCGCTAATTATGTGTACCTTATCTCTAAGAACCGAATTAAAATCCCCGGCAATAAGCAGCAAAGGAGTGCACTCAAACTTTTCACACACCATGTTCACGTGATAACAAATATTTTGCATGTGCAAGCTTCACATCAGCCCATTCTGGGTCCCTAAGAAACAGAATTAGAGTTTTTTATTGTCCACATTCAACACAAAATGATAAATTATCTACCAAATTGAATCCTTAAAATATAAGGATAGAACTGGAATCATCATTACCAGTAAATATGTGAGTTTTCCACGATGACATAGTGTTCGTAAGGCTCTTTAAACTTGAAAGCGGCCATGATTCCAACACAATCACGTTTCAACCGTACATATGGATCATTAGGATCTCCATGGTCCTTTGAACTAGTTCCTTGACCTATGCCACAATCAAAAAAGAAACAACATTATATTCAACAGCCAAGAGTCTTACAATATACAAAATTTTTAAAATAACACTCTTAGTACCATTCATATCAGAATCAAGAGCTTTCTCTTTAGGTTTTGCACATGTTGATTCGTCTAGAATCAACTCAGCAAGGTCATTATAGTGAATTTTTTCTTCTATGACCAACTCCAATATGGAAATCAAACAAACAAAAGGGTAAACATAGTACATGATTACAAATTTACAATTGATATGAATACTTTAAATTTAATATCAATGAAATGGTTTTCTTTCTATAAAGCTTACTTGTTGTGCTTGTAGAAGATCCCACATCCGTCTTTTTTCGTCCCACCTCTTTTAACATAGATGCTAGAGTAATCATACTGCCCTACTTTTTCTTTGTAGAAATTATCATAATTGTCTAGTTCCTGAGTTATATGAAATGTTTCAATACAAAAACCGAGTTAATGAAATAATGGACTTACGTACAGCAACAAAACAGAATGTATAAGGTTCCAAGAATGAGTACTAATACTATAACTCTAACTGATCTAAGAATGAGTGGATCATCCATCACATGAGTTTGGAATTTGAGTCAAGTGTATTTATGAGTTGCAGTACTGACTACTGAGTCGCCTAGTCATAAGTGTAATTTGACACGACTAGTATGAATTTAATAGATATGACAGAGGATAGAAGATATAAAGAATACCTGTAAGCATAAGATATCAGCATCAAGATTCTTGAGAACATCAAGAGTTACTTGCGCACGAGTTTTTTCCCTGTGACAAAATCCCAAAGAAGATTAATACTGTATATATTTAGACTATAAACTAAACATTCATGACCGATATTTCATAAATTTCAAAATACTAAGAATTTCATATCACAATAGCTTTAATTCACCATACAAAAAAACATTAAGAGATCAAGAAACTCACTTGAGACAAGCCGCTGGAGAGTGGGGAAATTTCCCTTTATCGCCACTTCTTACATATGCCTGCAACATGAATGATAATGAGTTTAATTTGTCGATAGCTACAATAATCACTTATATTCTACATAATTACATGCTTGATTATATGCCCGCACATATGCAATTCAGCAGAACAGATCACATATAAGAGTATACAACTATGGTATCCCTTAATTACCACATTAGGATTGTCTTGTCTAGCTTTTGTGCTTAATTTCTCTAAGTTACCATAACATAAGCACCATTAGCTTTTCAATAACCGAGAATATCAACATTTTAACATGTTTGAGCTTGGAAAACTGATTGTCAGCAGATAGCCACATCATCGATTACAAGTTGGAATTAACTGCAATCTCATATTCGTCTCAATAACATTGATTATGTCACGTAAATCTTTTGTTGTCCTACTGAGTACTGACCTTAATTTTTCAGTTCATTATTATTTATGTTTTTATTTACATAATTATTAGAGTACTTTATTCGTAATAACATGATGTGATAATACATGCAACAAAGTATCAAAGGCAGGTTAATTATGAATATGTATGCATACCTGAGCAAGAATGTTATACGAAACCACTCGAAACTTAATCCCTGCAACATCATTACACAAAAAACCAACTTAACTTCATTCGACTAACTAAAACAAGATTAAATGTAACAACAAAAACAACCAAACAAGCCGCAAATAATCATACACATACCATCAGACTTACTAACAGAAGTAATCTCCTTCTGTTCCACCGCAACAAACTTAGGATAAACCGTCGTAACTGCAGCCGTATCTGTAACTGTCTTCTTTGCCTCAGCCTTACCACCCGCCATATTCTTCATATTAATTTTACTCTGCACATTCAAGATTCAAGTAATCATAATGTATTTATTATGTATCATAAGTTGATGAACTAATAAAAGTTTCATGAGCAAGCTAGAATAACTATAATATTTAACTAAAGAAATCAAACCTTAATGCGTACTTGTGAAAATAAAAGTTGTTGTATTGCGATTATTTTGAATACGTTGAATGCATGCATGCGAATGTTTACCTAGTATTTATAGATTTTATATGATAAAGTCGGCACAAGGCTTTATTAATATTAATTATTATTTTGAATTTAAATTTAAAAGATAAGTACGTGTTGTGCGTATTATATTGTTTATTTAAGATTTAATCAAGTATTTAATTTTTTAGAGTAGAGTGTACAAATAAATATGCGAATGTCTATTATTTTCTATATATAATTAGCGACTTAAGGACAATCATGTAAAAATAATCAAAACCAGACGATGAGAATTTCGAACGTCTTGTAACTTTGATTGGTATTTTCTATATGTAAAAATGTTTTATAGATATCGAATACAGATTCATCGAAGTCCAAATGAACTCCAAATTAATCCCGGATGATATCAGAAGAAAGAGCATGAAAAAACGAGTCCAACGGATCTGGCACCGCTCAAGAACCGGTCCGGTTCACCATGAACCGGCCGTCCCAAACTTAAACCGGTTTATATGCTATAAACCCAAACATAAAATGGTTGAAACAAAATTGAGTTGTTGTATTTATTGCACTAGATGCTTAGTCTAGTGGATTGGAGGCCGCCTGTATTTGCTTGTGGAGAGCGAGACCGCAGTTACCATTTTTAGGTTTAACTCAAAAAAGGAAAGCTAAAAAAGGTATAATCGGGATTAGGTCCTGAAAAATTTCCACAACCACCAACGGTGAGGGCCCCTTAACTTCTTCAACAATCGGCTTCAGCCTGGGCCGTCCAAAAAAGTATGCGGATTTTGAGGACCGAATGTATCCCTTGACAAGAAATGGTTGGAGGGGGTCAACGCTCAGTGTTTGGTTTATTTTTCAAAGGGAATATATGCTCCAACCACCATTTGCAACTAGGGGTATGGTTAAAATGGTCTAACCGCGTAACATTCAATTTCAGGGACCTAACCGTGTGTCTAATTTTGTTTTAACTATGCACTTGGACCACAACTTTTGCAGATACGCTTTAATTATGGTCGCCGGGCGAACCAATAAACCCACAACTAACCGTTGATATTTTAGTAAGTCCCGATGATGTATCATACCCATAGTTATTCCAAAAATAAAAAACAAAAAAATCCAAGGAATGGCAGACATGGAGCTTAGTAAGGCACAAGTGACAGATGAGATGGTAGAGTATGTGAAGGCAAAATATGGTTATAGTTGGTTAGAAAGTGATGAAATGTCTGATGAGATGTTTGAAGATTTATGCAGATTTGCCAAAAAAGAGGAAGTGATCAAAGGTATGTTACGTTTTCTATATTTGTTTCATTGACATACTGATTGGAAACTAGGATAGTAGTAATGGCTAAAATCATGTCCTTGTGTTTTTGTTGTATTTCCAGATACCAATTCTAAAGGAAAAGATGTTGATGCTTCACATGCTAAACCTGTTAGCACCCTTGGTAATAAAAGTCCAAAACCAAGTAAAATGGTTACAAATGTTGTACTCGGTCGTTTTGTGGAAAAGGGAAGCAGCAGCAATAAGAGGAAACATTGGTATGTGCGTCCCCCTAAGGACCTCAAGTGTCCCATCAAAAAGTTCACTTGTTATTTTTAGTGGTTTATGTAATGAAGATGTAAATCTTTTGGGATGATGAAGGCTAATGAAATAGTTGGAATTTACATTTTTGCTTTACTTGTTTACGGTTTTTAGTTTGCAATCACATTAATAGTCTATTATTTCTGGAATAACTTAATTTGACAATTAAAGTCAACATATACCCAAAAGACAAAATAGTAACCAAACTGCATTGTTATAACATCTGAATTACAACATATCAGTTAAATTACACTAAAAATGAAAGACAACATAGCATTTATTGATGCTGTTTCACTTGGGTAATTGAGTAGCTGGTGACTCACTTGGGTAATTGACTAGCAGGTTCTTCACTGGATGATTGACTTTGGTTATCACCACTGGCCAACTTAGCACCAACTCTAGTAGAATGCTTAATACCTAAGCCAATCACATACCCTCCAGGATCAGTAGTACTTGATTTTTCCCCTGTAGCATCAGCTCTTGTAGTATATGATGGGGTTCCCCTTTTTTCAAGGCACAATGCACAAGTATAATACATGAAATCTTTGTAAGGGGGACGCCTTGCCATAAACATCAACCCAGCCCTGTTTTTCTTTTCAACCCAACAATCAATGCAAACCAATGATGACCAGTTAGTGGATCCATCGTGAAAAGCAAATTGAATACATAAACAGTTGAGGATAAGGTATTATATAATAGATGAAAAAAGGATAAAGGTTGAATGAGGTTGTTGAACAAGTAGGTATGATTAAAGGCATGAGTAAATGCATACAATACAGCCAAAAGACTACAAGTTTTTTTTAAATTCTTGACTATTGCAAAGTACCAACATCACAAACTTAAACTTCAATTGTATTCCGGGTGATCCCATGTCTGAGAGTTGTTTGAGTCGTAACCGTCGTCATAAGGATCAAAGCTCGCAAACCTCTCTGCATCTAACTGAGCTTCCAATCTGCTCAGCTCCCTCTCCTTGTCAGAGTTCCAGCCATCTTCATAAGCTGCCACATTTTCCTCAAAGCTTAGTAGAAAGTTATCCAGATGAGCTTCTTGTTGTTGTTCAAGTTGTTTGTACATTATCTCTTGTTCCAAAAGCTGGTGGAATGCTTCTTCGTCTAGGCTTAAGTGATCCTCATCTTCATCCAACCTTTTGTATTCTTCTTCTTAAAATAAAAGAGATTCAAGAATCTCTTGTTCCATAGCCTGCCTTATCTCCTCTTCATCCATCCACTGAAATAAATAACTTACTAGTAGTATATGCATACATCATATCCAATGTAAACACAATAGATCATTAGTCAATCATAGGATAAATGTTTGCATACCTGCTGCCTTCTCCCATCAACATGCCTTTTTTTCCCTCGTAAGTTACTGTCCTTTTGGGGTTGTGGAGACTGTTCCTTGTGACACCTTCTCTTATTATGTCCAACGGCCTGACAATTAAAGCATTTGATCTGTTTCCGAGATCTAGATCTACCCATTAATAAGCAATTTCAGGGGGGAAATACTAGACTAATTTTGAATTTGAATTTGGGGATAGTAATGGTCAAAATACAACCCTACTTATAAAACCATCCATAAAGGTTTATGGTAACCATAACACGTGGTAAGGAACGAAACATACCAAATTTGTATGTTACCACTGTTTCACAAAGGACCAAACATATAACATCTATGTATTTGAATATGTGATTAAGCTATACAAGCAAAAAACAAGACAAAAAACAAAGGCGGATTAAGCTAAACAGATCTTCATTTCATTCGATAACATAGATCAAAAGTACATGATAGTTTGATACTAGATGATCAAGCAAAATATATAATTCATAAGCCCCAAAAGACAACAAACATTACACACTAAATGTTTCACCATAAGTGATTACCAACAAAATCAAGTTTTCCTAAGAAAATCAATGAAATTGTTCCTTCCCAACACCTGAGCATGGGTTTCAGTAATCATCTTGTTAATCTCCATAGCCTTGATGACATTTTTCTTTTGAATCTTTTTAAGATCTTGTAGAAGCCTCCATGACATAACGGAAGTACGGTATCCTTCTACTTCCGCCATAAACTCTTGAGTTTCTTTGGTCGCATGAACCAAATCCACATAACAATTTAGTAGTCCTTTTGCAAGTTTTAAATCCTTGTCGTTCTCGCATTGATAGTACAGAGCAATGCTATCAAACATTTCGTGGGAACCGGTGGCGGTTGCAAGTTCCTGTAGGCGTGGGAATTCTGACATTTTAGTGGTGTTTTATGTTTTGGAATTTACTTAATTGTGTGTGTTTGGTATGCAAAACCTTTGGGTATGGGCCCTTAAATACTAACTGAACTGATGACGTTACAAATTCAGGGACCAAACTTGATATTACTATATCATAAAGAGTTAAGTTATTAAATGGCGGGAAATTTAAGTATACATATGTCAACGTTGGCAAGGTTGGGGACCAAGGGCGAAATTAGACAAAAACTTGTCCAATACGCTTAAGTTTTGTGTTTGGGTTACGCCCCAATAAACCCGACCCAATGACCCGACCAACATAACCCTAAAAAGTTTCATAATAACCCAATAAATACAAAAATCAGTCATTCCACATTGTGAGAAACACCGTTGATGCAAGTTAAAGGAAAATGGAAAGGAACATATTTGTGACAACATTTAAATGTACATGATGAGACGAAAAGTGTACCTGTTTTAAGGGGTCATTTAAGCCCTAATTCGAGTAAATGTGATCAAATATTGCCCTAAATCGTTCCTTTTGTCATTTTAGGTACTTTTGAGAGGAATTCTGGAAAACATGCTAATTTGGATGTTTTTGGAGCATAAAAGTGAAGAAAACGACAAAGTCTCAAAAGAAGCTGGAAAACCTACCTGATGGCGTCAGAGTCACAAGGTGACGCCGTCAGCCAGCTTTGACAAAGGAGTAAAATCAGATTACACTAGACGCCCTATGAAGAAAACAAGATGTTTACACCTGACGGCGTCAGGCGTTAGAGAAAGTAGGTCGTCAGGTGTAATGCTAAAGAGTGACGAACTAGAGCACATTTACAAGTGACGGCGTCAGAAGTAGATCTAGGCCATCCGAGAACCCTAATGACGGCGAGCTGACGGCGTCAGAACCCATAACCTGACGCCGTCAGAATGTAAAATCTATATATACTTTTCTATTTTTCATTCATTAGTGTGGAACTTTTGGCACAAGTTTGGGAAAAACCCTAAAGACGAATTTGGCTGTATTTTCAAGGGTTTTTCACCCTTGAATCCTTCATGTTCAATTAAAGATAAGTCCTCACTTAAATTAATCAATATTTCTATGTGTTGGTTAATTATATCTTATGCTTGTCTTTCAATTAACATGTTAGGCTAGATTTTTCTTGTGTTTGCTTAGATCTAATGAAACCTAACTATTAATTATTGGTTGATTGGTGTGTTATTGCTTGTTTGGGTGAATGTTTCATCAATGTTAGGCTTAAGAAAACTGGC
>LBNU01028772.1:13783-37963 GCA_014162995.1 Artemisia annua | reverse complement strand
TTTTGATTTTCTAATTTTTCTCTTTTAAATAGTTTAATTAGGTTTTAAATATTAATTAAGTTTTTAATTTATAAAAAATCCACAAAAAGACAAAAATATTTCTTTTTAATTTTTATAAATATTTTAAGTCATTTTAGGTTTTTAGAAAATAATTTTGTAATTTTCTAAGTTAAATTTGTATTAGAAATCTTTTAGAATTAGTTTAAATAGATTTTAATTAAATTAAAATAGTTTATATTAAATAATTAATATTAAATTAATATAATATTAATAAAATATTTTCTTTTTAGATTTTAATTTTCTTTAAATTATAAGTTTCAAAATTTTCATTTCACACCCTTTAAGTTTGGAACTTGTCATTTTTAGTCCCTGTAGTTTAGAAGTTGTCACTTTTAGTCCCTGTACTTTACTTAATTGCAATTTGTGTTATAAATTTGTCATATCTGTTATTGTATATTTTCATTTTAAATTCCAAGCAATCAGTAGTGTAAAATCAAATCATAATCTCTTTCTGGTTACTATTCCTGATCACTCTTCCCAAAACGTTTTCAAAATACCATTTCAACCTCGTTGGGACTTTAACGACCCGGGGAAACACTATACTCTCCAGGATTTCATTGCATCTTGTCTCAAGCTTTCAGGGTTTATTTGTTACGGTTAGCCATTCACAAGTGGCTAGCTTGTGTGACAATTCCTGTTGGTTCTGAGACGAGTCAAAACTCACGCCCTAGGTTTACACACATACACTTTTCCTGGACTTTACATCATGTACATACTTATTATATACCTAATTCCCTGTATCTCTTTATATAATAAAGATACTAGGGTTACAAAATACTACGAAGGAATATATTGTAATAACTTCTTTGTAAAGCAAGTCCCTTGTATTTTGCATTGTCTTCATTCTTCACTTTGTCATCTTAAGTCCTTCATCTTTCATGAATTTTGTCATATCAACTTAAATATTAGACTCAACAATCTTCCCCTAGTTGATAATGACAAAACCAGCAGTAAACATGAACTTCCCCTGAAGTTAATATGAATGAAAGAAAACGAACTTCCCCTTAAACCATGCTATATCACCAAGGATCTTCAAGTTGCAAAGCCTCTTAATATAAATCTTCTTCCCCTTTTTGTCATCATCAAATAGGGGACAAATGTAAGCAACCTTGATCTTTACAACCACGAATCAATGTTACTCAACCAATCCATCTTTCGAATGTCTCAAATCACCCACCATTAAGTTTTTCGCACTATAAATGGACTTGAAACAGTAGAAATCAAAACCAGCAGTAGTAATAAAAACTATCAGTTGTAAAAACCTTCACCTTGAATGATACACGTAGATGGTTAAACATTTAATCAATAAGCTTCCCCTGAAACCCATATGTTAACCATTTCTTGAATGTAAGTTCCATGTAATGATCACTGATGAAGAAAACTAAGTATTACCAACTTGATGCTGATGTAGAATAACCCAAACTTGTGTCTTAAATATAAGTTCGAACGTATACCCAAAACGATGTTGATAAGGCGAAAAGTGTACCGCTTTTCGAGGGTCATTTAAACCCTAAATCGTATTTATTTGATCAAATATCGCCCTAAATCGTTCCTTTTGGCATTTTAGGTACTTTGAAGAAGAAATCTGAAAAAGGAAGCATTTTGGACATTTTTGGAGCATTAAAGTGAAGAATTCGACAAAGTGCTAAAATCTGCTGGAATAGTACCCCAGACGGCGTCAAGCTTGGATGTGACGCCGTCAAGCCTTGATAGGCCAGAATGGATTTTGGGAGATTAAAGGGGGACGGCGTCAAGAAGGCCATCAAGAAACCCTAATTATGGCGAGGTGACGGCATCAAGGTTACAACATGACGCCGTCAGATCTGATTTTCTATATATATTCTCATAATTTTTAGTCACTAGGGTGGAACTAGTGGGGAACTTGTTTGGAACTTTTTAGGGAGAAACCCTATACGAATTTTAGCAGCTTTTTCAAGGTTTTTTACCTTGAGATCTTCCATGTTACATTGAAGATAAGTAATCAATTAATCATTCAATATGTCTATGTGTTGTTTGATTCTATCTTGTTCTTGTCTTTTGTTTAACATACTAGGCTAGGTTTTCTTTGTGTTTGCTTAGATCTAATGAAATCTAACTATTGATTATTGATTGAATGGTGTGTTGTTAATTGTATTGGATGAATGTTTATCGATGTTAGGCTTAAGA
Organism: Artemisia annua; assembly: GCA_014162995.1. Taxonomy (NCBI): domain Eukaryota; kingdom Viridiplantae; phylum Streptophyta; class Magnoliopsida; order Asterales; family Asteraceae; genus Artemisia; species Artemisia annua. The sequence goes on along the minus strand of LBNU01028772.1, from coordinate 35,737 downwards.
AAACTGGCAGACTTCTAATTGGTAACATGCTTGAACGTCTTAAAAAACATGAACCAAGGTGTACTAAGGTTATTTGATTGTATTTAATGCATGAGCGAATTCTAGTGATCCCATGTTAGGAGCTTCTTAGCCGGCTCGACATAGGAGTGAAGTAGGAGCTTATAGAGTTGGGGAAGTCCGTACACACCCCCACGACCGTTATTAAGGAATACAATCCGTCATCCACGCAATTAATACACACTAATCAATCGGTAAAAGATAGTTAGGGAGTAAGGAAATCTAAGTAAACACACTTCTCTCCATATAGTTTTCACAAACATTTATTTTCTTGTTATTTTATTTTATTTGCATTAGTAGTTATTTGGGTTAGTTGACTAGCAACTAATTCCGCCCACTCCTTCAAACCCGAGATTTTTACTTGCTTTCCTAAAAATAATAAAATACAAAAAGAATCTTCCCTCACCCCTAGACCTATTAGAGTAGCTTTTCAATCCTAACGACACTATTCCCGCAGAGAACGATCAATCCCCCGGTACTTGCCACTACACTATACTACATCGGTCAGGTACACTGCCTGGTGGGGATTGCAAGCTTCTCAAGATCCCTTGAGAAGTAAAACCCTAGTGCGTGGTCGCAATCCCGCGCATCAAAGTTTTTGGCGCCGCTGCCGGGGAATAGTTATTGTTTAGGTTGAATTTTTATTTTATTAGGTCTACTCACTAGATTCCTTTCTAGTGAGATTTTTATTTTATTTTTCTAGGTTTTCTTTAGTCTATCTTATTTCTTCGTGTTTTTGTTCGTAACCATTACCATCCGCCAACATGGAAGGTGGTAATATCCTTGATCCCAACAACCCACCACCACAACAACCACCCCAACAAAACCAACCTCCTAGAGCCCGTACTTTAGGAGAGTACTCCCGTCCTAGCCACCAAGGCTATCGAAACACCATTGAGCTCACCCAAGGAGCCAATGTGTCTCCCTTGCGATCCGACACCATCCGGTTGGTGCAAAGCGGATGTGCATTCCATGGACTTCGTTCCGAAGATCCAAATCAACACCTCAAGGACTTCCTTAAGATCGTAGATTCCATAGACCTTGATGTTGACACTCGAGAGACTACCCGATTACGTCTCTTCCAATTCTCTCTGCGAGACCAAGCTAGTCAGTGGCTAGAACGTCTACCCGCAGGATCCATCACCTCTTGGGATAATCTCACCACTCGCTTCCTTGCTCAATTTTTCCCACCGGGAAGAACCACAAAGCTAAGGAATGACATCTTGGCGTTCCAACAACGTCAAGGCGAAACCCTCTACGAGGCATGGACTCGATTCAAGGACTTACTCCAAAAAGTCCCTCATCATGGCATAGACCTTTGGCTCCAAGTCCAAATCTTCTATGACCATATCAATATCCCCACGAGGCAAACCATTGACCAAGCGGCCGGTGGCAAGCTACGTGATCTAAGTGCGGAACAATCATGGGATCTCCTAGAAGATCTTGCTCTATATGACAACGAAAGTTGGAATGATCCCCGTGATTTGAATAAAACGGTCAAGGCAATATCTTTGCCTTCGAATAATTCAAGCACTTCCGACCGTAGGATCGTAGAACTTGAAGAGCAAGTCAAGTTTCTTATGAAATCCTACGAGGCTCCTAAACCTTCAAGCCAAGTGAACAAAATCACTTCTTCGTGTGAATTATGTAGTGGTCCCCATGACACTCGTGATTGCATGGAACTCCCCGAACAAGCTTTTGCGGACTACGCATCCTCACGTACCGACGGAGCGGGAGACAAGTGGTACACTTTCAAACCCGAGCCAAACCCTTATGGTGACTCCTACAACCCCTCATGGAGAAATCACCCGAACCTTAGGTGGAAACAAAACCAAAACACGCCCCAAACCAATTCTTCCAACCCACCTAATCGTTTTCAACCCAACGGTCCCTCCTCGAACCGTACCTTCAACAACAATCCTTCCAACAACTATGGTAGTACCAATAACTTTGAAGGATTGATGTCCAATTTTATGGCATCTTAAGAAGCTCGTATAGCTAAATTCACATCAGAATTTGATCAGCAACAAGTAGAGATGACCAATAAGATCGACAACTTATTGAAGGCCCTCAACAACCAAGTGCTATCACCTCCACATAAGGACGCTAGGAACACAAATAGCGGACCCCAAGTCAAAGACCCTTCTTCATCCAAACATGTCCACTTCGTCAATGTCGTCACTATTAAGCCAATCGATAAGAATAAGGAAGGAAGTGACAAGAATGAGGATAGAATAGAAATTGAACCTAAAGATGAGGTTAAGGAAGTTGAGGTTGATAAGGAAGTTAAGATAAGTGAAGTAGAAGAAGTAGATAATGAAGAGGACTACTTCAACAGGTTACCCACTAAGGAAGAACGGGCGTACCATAAGGATTTATTCAATGACCCCGAAACACCATACTTTTTAGGTAACCCAACCATTAAGACGGGCGACCCATCCAATCTCAACATACCATGCAATATAGGTCACTTGCATGTTTGGAAGGCTTACATAGATCTTAAGTCTCCAATAAACATCATGACTAGAGCCCACTACAACCTAATAATGAAAAAGCAACTGGGACTCAGGACATTTCCTAGCACGGGATGGATAAGCAATTTTGTAGGCAGAGTTAGGGGATTACATGTGTATGTAGGAAATTTCACCTATATCACCGACTTTGTGATTGTTGAGGACATTCGCCCGGTAATAGATGCATGCTTAGCTCAAGTAGTTTTTGGAAAGCCGTTTGTTGAGGCCTCTAAAATGAATTATGACCCATCTTTAGGGATAGTTAGGTTCAAGGACGAGACCAATGATATAGCTTACCAAATGCCTTATAAGATAGAGCAATACCGACTCTTGTCAAACATCGAGAAGGAGCACAAGCAAGCAGTCTACTATATGAATGACAAGGATAGAAGTAGAGGAGTAGACTATGTTATGAGTAGGATATTTGGGTTCTACAAAGAATGCTTGCAACTAGGTCCGAAATATAAGACTAAGCCCGAGGATGACCTAGAGGACGTGACCAATGATGGAGTCACGTAATAGAGCCCGACTTTGAGTCTAGCTACAAGACTCGTTAATAAAGAAAAGCGCTTCTTGGGAGGCAACCCAAGCTTTGTGTGTTTATTTGTTTGTTTGTTTAATTTTATTTATTTCCGTATGTGTGTTTTATTTTTATTGTTATTAGTTCATGTTTCAAATTAAATTGTGAAAATGCTTTATTTTGTTTTAAATTCGTCTTAACTATATATAAAGGTATTTTGCAAAAGATAAGTGTAAGGGAAATCCAAATCGGTTTATAAGAACGAATGGAACATGAATCATAAAAATATTAGATTGACATACATATTAGTAATTGTTTCAGTCAAATGCTTGTATCGAGTCATAATGATATTTTGCAGGATTTCTAGGAATTAAGAATTGAGTTTTTCCAGAAATCTTCCGGAAACTTAACATGAAAAATCTGTCAGATCACATCTGACGGCGTCAAGCCCCAGGCTGACGGCGTCATCCACTATTTTTTGGAATTTTTGAAAGTTTTGTTTTTTTTTTCCTTCCGGAATCATAGAATGCTTTAACTTATAAACTCCAGGAATCTGCAAAATATTCATTCCACAAGCATTATATCCTTATACAGATTTATCCCGCCGATGTTATGCAGGTTTTCGTGTTTGTTTTCTCAGGTTTAACAAGTTATTTTGGACAAGAAGATGATTTATATTTCGGAAGGGAAGCTTTGAGCGTTCATTTTCTTGGAAGAAGATCTAACCATGTTACCACTTTATCTACCGAGCGAATCAGGGGAGTATTTGATTTCATTCTTTACCTTATTTACTTTTACATCTTATTATTTGAACATTGGGGACAATGTTCATCTTAAGTGTAAGGGGGGGAAAATTACGATACCTTAGAGAATGCAATTACGCTTGATTTTTGTTTGTTTAATGGTAGATGTGTAATAAAACTGAGAGAAATACCTGTTAGGGTAATTTTAGTGCCAAATTTAAAATTTTTTACAACATTTAGGAGTGAAACTTTGGTCTTAATGAGCGTCTCATGGATAGGAGTTATATGACTAGCACAAAACCGTACCACTAAAAAATTTTCCACCCCAAATATGTGAGGTTCGCCCCTAGAATTGGTAGGAAAAGCATTTATGCTATGATGTGTGTACCGGTAGCACTTAGATTCTAGAACTTGCGTTAGGACCATCCCGAATCCACAAGTGAGACTACATTCGTGTAGTTAGATTTACTACATGATAAGAGGCATTAGGATTAACCCATTGTTTTACACCTGTGTTTTTGTTATAATTACTTTGACTACATTGGTCAAGTAATTCTCCCACACCCTTGCGTTGTACCCATTTTTGGTACACGATACCCCTAGTACACCCTCCAGAGCCTATCCTTTTCGTTTCTAACTTTAAGCATTTTACTTAAAGGAAGAATTTGTTACACCCCACTTAAATGTACACCCAAATCGCCTTAGCCTACCTTGTATGCACTCACCTTTAGTGCATTATTGTGACAACATTTGTTTAAACCCTTAGTTAATTATCTAATTGATTACATGGTTGCTAAGTCGAGTCATATCCTTGTACATATTGTTTTGGGACGATTGGGACTCATGGGTAAAGTACTAGTGTAATGGAGTAATGGGGAAGAACAACATTATTACCCCCATATGTGCTAAATATTTTAAAAGTACTCCAAGTGTTTCGATTATCTTAATTCGAGTCATTAGAATAGTTATTTGTAAAGTATGTAAAAGTTCAAGTGTAAGGGGAGAACCGAGGCCCCTATGATGTATTATTTTGGATGGTAGGGCAAGAATGTATGAAAAAAAAAAAAAAAAAAATCAAGAAAAATACAAAAAAATTAGAAAAAGAAAAGTAGAAAAAACATAGGGACTACCATCCCGTTCCTTTCTTTGTTTATTTTATATTTTTATTAGTTTTTGATTAGCTTTAGTCGAGTCTAGTCTTGGCTTAGCAAACCCCATATTGTACATGTAATTAATCAAGATCTTTAACTCGTCACCAGTAAAATATCCCTTGTCCAACAAAACCGTGTTTATCATATCCCTACACCTCATTACAACCCTTTTTGTAAAGCCCTCTTTGATAGTTTATCTTAGGTGCTTACGCCTAGTGGAGAAGGTTTTCCCCAAGCCTATGGTAATCTATTTGCTATGACAGGTAGTGAGAGATATTGTTCATTTTCATTTATGAGATATAATTCTATGACACCTGAGAGATCTGAGTATCTAAACACTACTTGTGAGGTGCTAGTGTGTAATCTCCGTGCTTATTATCTATGATTAAAGTGGAACGATTATTTGTTGTAATTACTTTTATATCAGTGTTAAATGACCTCTAACTTGTATTTTGATTAGAATACAAGCGCATTTGCTTGAGGACAAGCAAATCTCAAGTGTAAGAGTATTTGATAAGGCGAAAAGTGTATCGCTTTTCGGGGGTCATTTAAGCCTTAAATCGTATTTATTTGATCAAATATCGCCCTAAATCGTTCCTTTTGGCATTTTAGGTACTTTGAAGAAGAAATCTGAAAAAGGAAGCATTTTGGACGTTTTTGGAGCATTAAAGTGAAGAATTCGACAAAGTGCTAAAATCTGCTGGAATAGTACCCTAGACGGCGTCAAGCTTGGATGTAACGCCGTCAAGCCTTGATAGGCCAGAATGGATTTTGGGAGATTAAAGGGGGACGACGTCAAGAAGGCCATCAAGAAACCCTAATCACGGCGAGGTGATGGTGTCAAAGTTACAACGTGACGCCGTCAGATCTGATTTTCTATATATATTCTCATAATTTTTAGTCATTAGGGTGGAACTAGTGGGGAACTTGTGTGGAAATTTTTAGGGAGAAACCCTAGACGAATTTTAGCAGCTTTTTCAAGGTTTTTTTCCTTGAGATCTTCCATGTTACATTGAATATAAGTAATCAATTAATCATTCAATATGTCTATGTGTTGTTTGATTCTACCTTGTTCATGTCTTTTGTTTAACATGCTAGGCTAGGTTTTCTTTGTGTTTGCTTAAATCTAATGAAATCTAACTATTGATTATTGATTGAATGGTGTGTTGTTAATTGTATTGGATGAATGTTTATCGATGTTAGGCTTAAGAAAACTGGCAGACTTCCAATTGGTAACATGCTTGAACGTCTTAAGAAGCATGAACCAAAGTGTACTAAGGTTATTTGATTGTATTTAATGCATGGGCGAATTCTAGTGATCCCATGTTAGGAGCTTCTTAGCCGGCTCGACATAGGAGTGAAGTAGGAGCTTATAGAGTTGGGGAAGTCCGTACACACCCCCACGACCGTTATTAAGGAATACAATCCGTCATCCACGCAATTAATACACACTATCAATCGGTAAAAGATAGTTAGGGAGTAAGGAAATCTAAGTAAACACACTTCTCTCCATATAGTTTTCACAAACATTTATTTTCTTGTTATTTTATTTTATTTGCAATTGTAGTTATTTGGGTTAGTTGACTAGCAACTAATTCCACCCACTCCTTCAAACCCGAGATATTTACTTGCTTTCATAAAAATATAAAAATACAAAAAGAATCTTCCCTCACCCTTAGACCTATTAGAGTAGCTTTTCAATCCTAACGATACCATTCCCGCAGAGAACGATCAATCCCCCAGTACTTGCCACTACACTATACTACATCGGTCAGGTACACTGCCTGGTGGGGATTGCAAGCTTCTCAGGATCCCTTGAGAAGTAAAACCCTAGTGCGTGGTCGCAATCCCACGCATCAGATGTATAGGGAGACCGCAATCTCTTGACAATAATCACTGAGCACAATAACGTAACTCCTTCAAGTGTTTGTCAATTCGTAGATATAATAAGAACACAAACCCGAAAAATTCCACTTCAACGTCAAATAGATGATAAGAACTTTTCTTCGTAACCAATTAGAAAAAACAAAACGAGCCTTTATAATCTGTGAAGAACCGAAACCAAAATCCAAAAATCTCTTGTGTGTATGTCTTCCCATATTTGCTATACCATATCAACTACTCTTGTAACATGCAACATAACTCCAAAACGTGCCATTTCATCCAACTAATTATGACAAATAACACTCAGCCCATAAGCACAAATCCAAACAATCAAGCATCATCCCATCTCACTTAAACTTATGCCCATAATAACTGATAAGAACAAGATTAGTATGAATTTTCTTCAAACAGTACCGAATACAACTGTTATTAATTAATCTTGAAGCACAGAAACTCTAACAGCATCGTATTATCAGACCAAGCATTTGTGTCATCGTTGACCTGCACTTTTATTCTCTTCAAAAACCCATAAGATAAGAGTCATGCATTAAACGACAATCTTAAAATGTATCAACCCACAAATTCAGCCATCACGTGATTAATAATACCAATCAGAATACAAGTACGAGGTAATATTAATGCTCCACAAACCGATATATGGATAAAGACACTTCCATGATCAAATTTATACGAGATAGGACCACTAACTTATAAAGTGAGTACTGACCTACTATCTTGAAACATGTACCATGTGAATGGTGTCTCCAATATACAAAAGCAACGACAGTGACATCTTAAACGCTTACTAGGATTCCACTTCGATCCAGGGTTTATCACAAGAGCAGCAATAAGGAGCAGTTCAAAAATAAAGGTAGCAGTGGAAACGTTTTAAGCATAGCAGTGGAAACGTAGAACTAGCAGTGGTAAAATAGAACGAGCAGTGGTAACAAAATTTGCATTAGCAGTGGGAATCATGAAGCTAGCAGTGGAAACGAAAAGCTTCAATATGCCTCTAAAGCAGTAACCTAATTTGACTCCTTAATATAATACTCCACCGTCCCATTATTGCAAAAACAATAATTAATTCAGGCACCCACACCGACTAGTACTTCTGACTTCATGCGAATGAACAATTTACAAAGATTGTTGGTGGGGTACTAGGAAGCAAGGAGAATCAATGCAATCTACTCACAATAATCAGTACGAGATATTTGTGAATTGGCAATCAATAAAGAATATGGAACCCATCATGCACTAAATCAGATCGACCAACATATATCTTTGGCGCAAAGTAGAGATAATTTGCTAGGGTTTCATCATGCTTCAAAACAAGTCATGTTCACAGCCAAACAATCATAGATTCCTTGTTCTTCCCCTCAACTTCTCACGACAAACAGTAAGCAACAATAATCAACCTAAACCTGATCACGCAACCAGTAACCTTATTTGTGAACAAACTGCTTGTAGCCCTCGTACAGATCATAAATCAAGTAGCAACAGTAAGTTCCATCTCTGCTCATTCACCCTAATACATCAGCTCCAATATCTCTCCTTCTTAGTTCTCTCACATATTAACATTATATTGAATGACCAGTACCCTTACTTCACAACAGAATTAATGTAACTGGGTGCATAAGTAACTTCAGTTGAGAAAAACCTTTTCGCCATATAAAACCCTAAAAACTAGTCGCCCTTTAGAGTTTACAAACCCTAATCAGTAAACACCTCAAACTAACATTATAAGCATGAATAATCAATGATTGGCACGTATTTAATGAACAAGGTTTAGGGTTTTGTTGAGAAAAGCGACGTAGGGTTTCTTGAAAACAATTAAGAACAGATCCTACATCCAGTCATCAGGAAAAGTAGAAACTCTAATACAATCGTACTTCAAATCGGCTTTCTTCCATGAAGTGTAGTCACCAAAAAACATAAATCCAACTTCCATAATGAATTATAACAAGTAAATACGAATTTAAGAAGTTGAAATCAAGAAAACCCTTAAAAATTCGACTTACAAAACCTTTGTCTGCAGCAGTTTCCAACAAAAAATATCGTACGCATAAAAGCTCCAATTCAAGGTCCCTCCGGTGAAAAGTTAGCTTGATATACAGAGAGTCTCCACACAAAATTTCTGCCCGATCCAATGGTTAACGAACAAGCTATCGACACTTGAAAACAGCTCTGCAGTGAGTTTTGAAGATACGAACCAGTTACGAATTTTTTTCTTGTTTTCTTCGTTCTTCGACAAACCAAACCTTGTTTAATCCCACGATCACGAGCCCCTTGGCTCTGATACCACATGTTAAGATTGTTTTAGCTCGAGGTTGGTTAGACCTCATCTAGGGATTACACAATAATAATGATAATAACACGATACACAGCGGAATAAACAAAACATCATTATTATTGCTACAAAGTTTCTTCGTCATCATCTCCTAACACTAACAATACAATAAGCCCCAATGCTATGTGATCAAGTATAGCACGGTTACACTCTAACATGAATCATAAAGAGTCTTGGGGCTTAACAAACCAACTAACCTAGGCATTTACATAAGAAAACTCACGCCCTAGGTTTACACACACACACTTTTCCTGGACTTTACATCTTGTACATACTTATTGTAAACCGAATTCCCTGTATCTTTTTATATAATAAAGATACTAGGGTTACAAAATACTACGAAGGACTATATTGTAATAACTTCTTTGTAAAGCAAGTCCCTTGTATTTTGCATTGTCTTCATTCTTCACTTTGTCATCCTAAGTCCTTCATCTTTCATGAATTTTGTCATATCAACTTAAATATTAGACTCAACAGATATAATAACGAGTAATAACATTTCAATAACTTTGCTTTAAAGTTAAATATTGTGACACTTCATAAATCCATGTTTTGTATTGTTTAAGATCTTTTTATAAAATTATATTAATTTCTATTACTTATATAGCTATAATACTCATGCGTGCACGAGTTTTTATATAATATTTTCATTATGGGTAATATCAATTAATATTTTGTATAATTTTTTGTTACACGAAATATCTGACTTTGTTTAACTGGCACTGTGTTTAGGTTCATTTTATTTAAATTTATTTATTGATATCATGTTCTAGACATTATGTGTTTTTAGTAGCACATAACGAGCTTAAAAAATATATGTCATTGTTATATGTGTAATCTCGTCTATTTATTTTTATCTCATAGTAACATGTGACGTCGTGCTTTCATTTTGATATTTATATTCATGTTAATTATAATTTAAAGCCGATTTTTAAATCCATGTGTTGATTGAAGTTATATACATGAATAACGTGAGTCGTTATTTAATGCCGGATAGTTAAAAAAAATACTTCTCGGATATCCTTACTTATCTCATAAAGAGGAATAACATGAGTCATTCGTATATGTATAATAACGCGTATTAATTTACATGTTGCAGTAACTCGTGCTTTCCTTTTTATTTTATTCCGTGCAAATACATTAGTTCAATATATACTTATAATAATATTTATAAATAAACTTAACATATATCTGTATTTTTCTTTTTATAAAACATAAAGTATAGTGGGTATAAAATCTTGGGGATATTTATGAAATTTATAAAATTACTAAAAACCATGAAAAGTGATAAGTATACTTAAGTTCATATAATTCATTTTAACTTTAATGGCTAAAGTTTTATTAATGACCCCCCTCATTTTTTCAGTTTTTATTTATTTATTTAATTATAGATTTGACATATGCGTTTTTATACATGTTTATTTTGCTGGTTAGAATTTAGATGAGTTTGACCAAATTGAAGCTAATTTTGATTTTTATTGGATAATAGGAATGCTCAGTTTTCCATGTAAGCAGAATGATGTATTATCATTGGTACGTTTGAGTTTTTCATCATTCTTTTTCACATTTAGAAAATCTCTTATTATATAAGGCATGTTAATCTTAAATTTAATTATGTGACCCATACGTATACTGGATTTTTATTATTATAATCAGTTTAATAATAATAATAATAATAATAATAATAATAATAATAATAATAATAATAATAATAATAATAATAATAATATATTAATTTTTTTAGAAGCTTAAAGTACACTTTGTTGTTTGTTAAATTTATAAATTTAATAATAGAAATTATGAAAGGTGAGAATTTCACATTTAAGTTTATAAAGTTGAATTTATTTTAGCTTCTTTTAATAGTTTTGTACCTGATCAAAATGTATTAACTAATTAAAATGTAACATTATTTTATATTTAAGTCAAAAGAGAAAATGAACTCTTAAAGCCATGTGTACATTCAATTTTTTCTCCACTAAAATTTTAATGACAAAATTAATTCAGTTTTGATCTATTTAGTTTTTTAGCAAGCGATAGGGATCAATTTTGCCATGTGGGGAAATCAAAGCTCTGATATTGGTCCAATTTGATTTTAGCTAAAACCTAGCTAGAGGTGAGCAAAAGAGACTGAAAAAACCACGCAAAAAATAAATAATAATAAATAAATAAATAAACTAACTAATTGGAAAACCGATGGGGGAGGTTTTGATTTTTAGAAAACCAGATATTGGGGCTGTTTACGTTACATATGAAAAGTCGGACCGAATAAACAATCACGCCTCACTATTATTTATATTTCATATTTTATAAAGTAATTTTATCTTTATAACAGACTTGATACTTAATCAATAAAAAAATTATTTTTATATCTCTTTTTTCACATACTATAGTTGACAATTTCAGAATTTCTTATACTTCTTATGTTTCCATACTCTACATATATTCAACATCTCCACCTCTAAAATATAAATCTTTCTTTGAAGAAAAACCTTCTGGATTTCGAAAACGTAACATTATGATTTGAATTGCATGTTATGCTTCCTTAAATTTTATGAATTAATTTAGACGAAATTTACCTTTACATATTATATAAAAACTTACTGATTTTATGTTTTATTGGTTGGCCAAAGAAGTTAAAGTTGTGATAGATCATAACTTTCAAGTTAACAAATTGGTAAATAATAAGGTAAATTAAAAAAACCGAAAATCAAACTGATGCCGAACGGATTTATTAAAAAAACTGAAAAACCAAAACAAATAAACCAAAACTGAATAGTTTACAATCCTAAAAATCGAAGCTTTCGGTTTGAGGTTTGGTTTTAGTCAAAAATCACTCCATACCGCGCCTTACTTACCCCTACCAAAACCCTCATCGTCAATTCGTTTTCTATTAGATAAAAGATTATTGTCATGAAACAAAATTAAATATAAAACCAAAAGTGCATAATCTTTTATATAATAAAAGAAACTCAAGTGGAATTTTTCATTTTGAATAAAAAGAAAGTTTCCTTTTTAAGTAATAATTTAATTATTTTTTTAAAGATTCGAAATAATTTAAACTAATTATTTCCTATTTTACCTAACAATTGTTAAAAAAAAAAGTTTTTTTATAGCATAAGACAAAATACCCAATTTAATAAAAATGATAATTCTTTGATATAATATACATGAGGAAAGTTATTTTACATACCAAACTTATCTTACATACTAAAGGATTAATACTTATCATCCATTTAAAATGAAATCAATGGTTGAGATTAAAAACATTTTAATATTTCACCTATTTTTTTATAATTTCAATATTTCTTAAACCGTTAATCGTTAAGCGAAAATAATTACACTATCGTGACGAGCATTTAATTATCTTTCTATAGACAGACACTTTGATATACTTTCAACAATTTTTTTTCGCTTTTTCACGTTTTTTTCTCATTTTTCGTCTTTTTTTTTGTTTTTTTTCATTATTGAAATTTGCATGAAAAATCACATTTGATATTAATATTAAATCAAATATGATGTGTAATATCACATGTGATATTAGTGTTAAATCACATATGATATATAATATCACATGCGATATTAGTGTTAAATCACATATTATTTTTTCTTGCAAATTTCAGCAACGAAAACAACATAAAAAAGAAACGTGAAAAACATGAAAAAAAATAATTTTGTCGAAAGTATATCGAAGTGCCTATCTATAGAAAGATAATTAAATGCTCGTCGTAACGGTATATTTTTTCTCTTATCGATTAACGGTTTGAAAGATATTAATATTTGAAAAATAAATATGAAAATGGGTTTTTTAAATTGTTAGGATTAATCTCATCTATTAGATCAATCCCTTGGTATGTAAAAAAGGTTTGATCCTCAAATGATCTTAAATCAATATACATAAGTATTTTAAGATAGTAAAAATTAATGTAAACAACAAATAAAATACTACTCCCTCCATTACAAATTATAAGTCCGCTTTGTTACTTTTTGGTGTCCCAAAATACTTGTCCATTTTTCTATTTCAACCAATCACAAGACACTTTAGTGGAGAGAGAATATATTTAATTGGTGAATATATTAGTTAGTAGAAATTTATTAAACTTTGTGCAAATTGAAAATAAACTTATAATTTGGGACGGAGGGAGTAACACAAACAATAAATTCGAGCAAGAAAAAGTGAAGCAATCACAAATTTCACTTGGATCATAAAGAAGAGAAGTTCTGAAAGATGTTTTTGTTGTTTGTTGTTTTTTTTTCTTTTCTTTTTTTTAGTTGTATTATTTTTTTTAACGGCGGCATTTCATTATAAAAAAACTAGCAAGAAGCTAGCAAAGTTTATAAGGTTATATATTAGATAAGCTTTTGAAGGTTATGTTTTTTTATATATTATTCTATTGTTAAAATAAAAGCTATAATAGCACCAACGGGTTTTTGTCTAGATCGATGTTTATTGATAAAAAAGTTGATAAACATGTTGTGAGTTTGAATTTCCTTTGTAAGAGCATGCGTTATAGTAACTCAAAGGTGAGTCATGGCTTAACTTTTGTTGCGTTAAGGATGATTTACCATACCACCATGTCACGTTAAGGCCTAGAGTTAAGGGGTGAGTTATGGTGGTAACACTGCGCTAGCAGCTGTGAATAATATATATATATATATATATATATATATATATATATATATATATATATATATATATATATATATATATATATATATATATATATATATATATATATATATATATATATATATATATATATATATATAGGTGGGATCATGAAAAAACCCACTTTGGTAGAAAAGTGGGAAAAGTGTACAAATCACACCCTCCCCTTCCCCTTCTTTTTTCGCATCAAACTATAGGGACCAGATTGTAACTTTTTAAGTCATCCAAGGTCTATTTTGTAATATTTCCAATGATCATATGTAATGCCTAAATGTTTTCATTTTTTTTCTTTTTCTCTGGTTCAATCCTCTCAACTCGTTCTCATTTTTTGCCACAAGAGACACGCTTTGATTTCTTCCGAATTCTTCCCAGTGACTGCTTATAATCTCCACATGATCAAAACAACAAACACAGTCAGTTATCAGATTCAAAAATCGTCTAGTTCTAATGTCTCAAATCGCTAATCAAAGTAAGTTTTAAGACCTTTTTTAATTATAATTTTGTTACTCTTTTTATCAAAGATCGAATATAAAGCTTATGGCATTGGTTACAGTTTTGTCTGCACATATTAGTGTTTGTTATGTGATAGTTTTTTTTGTTCTATGAAATTTGATTTGGTAATCACCATCTTTGTATATAATTGTACCGATTTTAAGAGTTTTTTTTGACATGATTCATTGTATATAATAGTTATTTGAAATGAAATTGATAAATAAATATATGGAAAACATGTTTTAAAAAACTGCACACCAAGTGTTTGACAAAAATGTTTGAATGGGATTTTATAACTGCGATGCACTAATTTTACACTATGATAACCTAATTTTTGTGAATAGATTTTAGTTACACTGTGATTCCCTAATTGATTTAGGCAAGCGGATTTTAGATTTGGATGAAAACACTTGATAAGACAATTGTATTGACTTCAGGTTTGTTGCTACTGTATGTATCACCACGCCAGCATAACATGGTCTATTACACATATACTTGTTTGTTTATTATGACGACTAGCTCTGACAATGATAGTTGGTTTCATGGTTGCATTTTGTATTTTCTTGCAACATTTCTATCAAGAGCTAATGAAAGTTCCACGTGTAGAATATAAGATCATAGCCTTCTCTTATATGTTATGGTTTAAATCAATGGTTAGAAGATATTGCTACATGCACCTTATCTGCTGTTTATAGTTCTATATTGTAATCTAATGCTTAAGTTTGTTTTAATTTATGTTTATGAGCTTCGACGGTGCCTAAACATTTGTCAATTTGGTGTAGATCATGCAAGCTATCTTCAATTAGTCACAAATTACAATTCTACCAGCAAATAGTAGCAATTCTCTATTGGCTAACAGCTGCCGACAACTAGGTCTGAAACCTATCACTAGTTCTAAGCTGCTATTTATCATATAGCCTCCGTGATCTACTATTAAACTAGGAAGTTAGTATTAACCATGATAAACAATTTATATGAAACTTACTCTCATCAGGACTCAGCCTCTCAAGTTATTAATTATGGGGTGTTTGGCACTGCATATTAAAAATGATTATCTCATTAATCGCATTCTTAAGTTGCAGTCACTTAGTTTTTGCTGTTTGGCTAAAGTAAGGGTTGTTTGTCACAAATTTTGTTTGGCTTATTTAGTTGTATAAAGCTTAGTCTTATGAGCTTATTGGTATAGAGAAATATGATCTTATTCAACAATGTCCTTTTTGCTCATTTTACCAACATAAGCTAAATATCTAACCCAAACACCTATATTGTAATCTAATGCTTAAGTTTGTTTTAATTTATGTTTTGAGCTTTGACGTTGCCTAAACATTTTTCAATTTGATTTAGATCAGGAAAGTTATCATCAATTAGTCATTGGCAACATTATTCATTGAAACTTTATATCTCACGGGTGTTGGCGATTCTATCAGATCAGGAGTTCCGCTAAATTGAAGAGAGTCACGCAAACACTTTTTTTGTTTAGGAAATGAATTGAACCAAGGGACTGCAAGAGGTAATTATGTTATTATGCGATTAATTTGGTTGTTAATCTTAAATATTTTTGAGTGTTTTTGTCTTACATCAAAATTAATTTGGTTTTGTTTTGGTGGGTGCTATTGGATTCATGTTGGACACCCTTCTAAAACTCACAGATACTCGTCTAAGGAATAATAGAACGACTCTTATGCATTATCTTGGTAAGGTACTCATTTCTTTTGATTTCATCTATATTATTGTCCTAGGTCATCAACGCAACACTTTGATATTTGGAGTAGCATATGATTTCTTTCTTTCGCCTTTTGTACATGATAGTCGCTGCTTGATGCCAATAGGTTCTTGCTGATAATTTACCTGAAGTCATTGATTATAAGACCCAAACTACAAACAGATGCACTAAAGTACCCAAACAGATGCACTAAAGTACAAACGGATGTACTAAAAGAAGTACCTCAATTTTTTCAAGAATCTTGAAGTTTAGAACCTGGGTCAAAGGTGAACTATTTAGAGTTTTAAGAAGTTCTTATAAGATAGTTATACAGGATTTTCGTTAATTCTGATGATGTTGATTATTTTTTGGCAGATGCAACTGAAATAATTGGAAGAGAAAATGCAAGTGATTCCCAGAGGATTGTCTACAATGATTTTGGAAAAACAATTTGCCAAAAAAAAAGAGGGACGTATATAAAAAAAATTCTAGAAATGAAGAGTATCAGTTAACCACATAGGCTTACTTATCATATATCATGAGTACTCAAAAGGAACAAAAAACTTTGTGATTACAACAATTGTTAAATACTTATATCATTATTGAAATATTGAATGAATTAACTGTATAAATTACCCATGTGGTTCAATCAAATTTCACACTAATGACCCATGTCAAAAAAGCTATGAAGCTAAAAATGATCTCTGAGGGTATGATTATACATGTTAAAAAACACTCCATATGTGGATCAATAAATTAACAACTTGCAACAAAAATTATAGTAGACCTCTTAGGCAAAAGTAGTAAAACAAAAGAATATGATTTCATATAAGATTAGGCTACAAAAGTCAACTTAGTCCAAAAACATTATACGAATGTCCTATTATGATTCAAACCGATGCACTAAAGTACATCAAACGAATGCACTAAAATACAAACGGATGCACAAGAATATATTTATTGTTCAAATGTGTTTTCAAACTGAATCTAAAATACGTGTTTTAGGAATACAAATTATTAATCTTCCAATACCACTGTGCATACAAAAAAATTTATTCTCAATAAGCGTTGCAAGTGGAAGATGATTAAATAATGAATACCATAACTGCCACTTTTGGGAACAATGTTTTGCATATTGTACGTATGGTAGAGCACAAAATTGACTAGTAAGTTTCTGTTATGTGAATCTATTTCTTTGAGCAGGAATACAGGGATGCTATGGATTAAAGGCTGTTACGAGTAATTGAAGATTTGGAAGGTCTATGATGCACTAGTTGTTAACCAAGTGATGCCCTGAATTAGTTACTGTGATGCATTACTTTATACACTATAATGCATTACTTTGCTGCACTTTGGACTTTGGTTTTTCTACTATCTAGTTTTTCTACTTTGGACTTTGGTTTTTTTACTATCTATTCAATCGATTAAAAAAAATTGCAAATAAAACTAAGAATACTTGACTACTAGTCATATACAATCTCATTCTAAATATATGAATTTATCATATACAATGTCATTCTAAATATATGAATTTATAACAATAGTGACATAATAATAATAACATTACTAAATAACTGACGCAATAAAGTACCTCAAATGGATGCCTTAATATAATACAAACTGATGCACTGAATTACATCAAACGGATGCACTAAAATACAAACGGATGTACTAGAATATTTTTTATGGTTCAAATGCGTTTCATGCTGAATATAAAAATACACGCGTTAGAATTACAGATTATTGATCTTCCTATACCACCACCGTGCATACAAATACTTTTCTTCTTAATAAGCGCTGCAAGTAGAATATTGTTAAATAACTGATTGAACCGCGTCCATGCCCATATCCCATCATTCTCACCCTATAAAGCAGAAATTTTCAGTAAGAAATTAATCAATTGTCGGTAAAGGTTCAAAAGTGAAAATGGGTCAATTTGGTATGTTTAGTACTGGATTAACTAAAAGCATTTCAAAAATGGTTACAAGAGTACCACATCCATTAAACATACACAACGAAAAAAATGATGTTTTACTACGTACCATTATTTCAATGAATTCAAGACGAAAACCAAAGAGTGCATTTATTTCAGCTGCCTCATGATTCCCACATATCAAGTGAACATTCTCGGGATACTGAATCTGAAAAACAAGAATGGGAAATGAGCGTGGCTTCAATATGACACTAGATTAGCATGTCAACAGTTAAAATAAAACCTTCCCTTTAGAGCAAGGAGCACTAAAGTATGTCAAACAGATGCACTAAAGTATGTCAAACAGATGCACTAAAGTACATATCATCCATCATGATAGTGCATTTTTTTCAATTTCAACATTTACTGGTTATTGTTAAATCCTGCTAAATTCTGATTAATCATATCATGCTGGACACCAACAATAGGCAAATGGTAAGTAGTGGCAATGTCGATACTAAAAGGAACTCAAATTGGTGTGGTTACTAAAGAGAACTAAAATTATGTTTTCTTGCTATGGCAACACACTGATGCCCTATTTCAACACACTGGATATACTACACTCACAGAACTACGTGTTCATTCAGAAGATGCAAGTCCACGTGACAGTGTAGATATCCTAATGGGAAGTACCCAAACATCAGGACTGCTTTTAGGTTGAGACAAATTTCTAATGCCAACTTCAAAGTTTGAAACTCCACCATCAGAAGCTGCTTCTGAATCAGTTGTCAACTGTTCTCGGCCACTTTCCTCCCATGGATTAATAGTTGAGGCCGTCACTGAACCTAAAGAGGGTACAAATTGCAAGTGAACATTTTTCATAACATAAACTTAAAAACCAGAATAGTATTTGAGTAAATTATAGAAATCTTCCATGCGGTTCGTAAACCAGAACCAACAGCAAAACTAGAGCATGAAATCTACCTTTTTGATGTACTAATCATAGTCATAGATGCTCTAATATCTACCTTTTTTATGCAATAATCATACTCATAGATGCCCTAATGTCTACCTTTTTGATGCACCAATCATACTCATATATGCCCTAATTCCCATTTAATCTTACTATTGCTCCAAAACATTAAATAATATGAATATCTATCAAATACAATAATAAACAATCTGACAGTAAAAAAGCTCATTAAAGAATTAATGTTTTGAACATTAAAGAATTAATTAAATTTAAAATGTTAATCAGGTACAAGTCCTTTATCTCTACTTACTCCTTCCTTCTCGAGCATTGAAATCTACCCTCAAATATATGGATGAAATCTATTTTTTAATGTTTTGAACATTAAAGAATTAATTAAATTTAAAATGTTAATCAGGTACAAGTCCTTTATCTCTACTTACTCCTTCCTTCTCGAGCATTGAAATCTACCCTCAAATATATGGATGAAATCTATTTTGACTTAAAATATATTTTGAAGAAGCTCGATAGGATGTGTGTATGTTTCTGGATCTACCTTGTTCCTGACTAGTCCAAAAAATTAAAAAAGATACATTAATTACATAATAGGTAATATTGGCGACATTAAGAGTACCTTACTAAGCATCTAACCAAAAGAAAAGTTAGCAACCAAGCAAAAGGAATAGGTCACATAACTAAAAAGTGCCAATACAACAGCACTGGTACAACTTTTTATTTGTATTTACTATGAAGTAAAGTATGGAAATTCAGTGTCAAGTAATAAGTTTACAATATTGGATTAGAAAACTTGCAGGCTACTAGATTAGACAATAAAGATATCACACACCTTTGACAGCTAGCATACTACGCAACGAGCTAGTGCAGATGTGTGATTTTTGTGATGTGATTTATCCTTGGATGCCTATATAAGCACAAAAAGACAATCATACATACTCCAATCAGTACCTTAATGATAAACGAAAAAGATAGCAACAAAATAAGATAACCGCTCACTCTGAGAACATACTCACCGATGCCCTAATCTGTTCATTAACGCACTAAACATACAAACAACATGTATTTGGTAAAAGAACAGCAAGTATTTGGTGCGATAGGTAGAACTTGTAGAAGCTAGTACATAGACTCCATCAGATTCACAAACTATAAAAATCTACATATTTTTTAAATATATGGTTTAACGGAGAATAATGTTTCAAGTATTAGGGATGACATGGAAAACATGCAATGAAAGCTACTAAGTGCCAAAGTTGTTAAACGGTTGAAGGGAGATGAAAACCCGGCATAATCCGTTCCTTTTAGATGAGTTGATTCCAACGTTGCAGTATCTCTCTAGCATCCTACATCTTGTAGCTGAAACATAAACGCAGATAAAAATTAACAAATCATATTGTATAATCAGTATTTCATGTTTCACATTACTTAAGAAACATTCCTTGTGCGTCCAAGGAAAACAACTATACTTGATTATGGCACCTTATATGTATCAATCTTTACTGATCTCAAAAGTCAAAAAACAAACAGAATCTATGAGTTCCTATTTGAGATCTATTTATTAAACTAATAAACGACTCGCATCATGTCCCTGGAGTGTTTTACCGAATGCTAAGTTTAACCAAATAACAAAGGTGATTTTGATTGCTCATTTAAGAGCTTATAGGTGTAAAAAAAAGTTGGTTTAGATCAAAACTTGCTCGATTACAATTGACAAAAAAACAAATAATTCAACACTCTGCCAAATAACTCTGAGATAAAAAAAGGATACACGCAAAAGCAAATAGCTATTTAACATTAAAACTAACCTGGCTGTAAACTGCACAAACGCGCATCCCTTGGCTACAGGGTTCTTTGTATACACTAAGCCCCCAAACTGTATTATAATTGAAAACTAAATTATTCCATACAAATGCCTTATTATTTCAATACATTATTCCATACGGATGCACTAAATTATTCCATACATATGCCTTATTATTGCTCTAATACAGATGCATTAAACAAACAAATTGATGCCTTAATACATTATTAAAACAGATGCATTAAACAAAACAAACAAATTGATGCTCTATTCAGTATTAAAACAGATGCTATGAACAACGATGCACTAAACATACAAATTGATACACTACATACACACAGTGATGCCTTAATATGTCTAACGATGCACTAATCATGCTCACTAATGCTCTAATATGTTCAATGATGCACTAAACGTACAAACCTTTAACATAATGCATCAACCACAAACACAGATGCACTAAAACAACCTGATGCCCTAACATGTAATCTGATACTACAAATTTACACACATATGTCCTAAGATGTCATATCCTTCAATAATAAACGCATATGCTGTAAATTAGTGCATCACTTATTAAAAATCTTACTCAGACATTTTATCAAACACCTCATGTGCAAATTTAATAAACATAACTTTTATGCATTTTTTGGTCATATTTGTTATAAATAACTGAACATTAAATAAATAATTAAAGAAATAAAGTTATATAAATTAAATAATTGAAATTGTTATATATAATTAACTAACCTGAAGAAGATCAACGATGATGTAGTGTTTGTGAATGAACTGAATTTGACCGGCGGCGGTTTGACGGTGGCGTCGGTGGAAGATTGACGCGGTGGTGGCACGATTGAAGACGGTGGCGACGGTGGTGGTGGCGGTGACGGTGACGACGGCGACGGTGGTGTTGGTGACAGTGACGATGGCGACGGTGGTGGAGTGAAGATTGATACGGTGGTTGCACGAAGGAAGATGGTGGCGACGGTGGTGGTAGCTCATCTCCATGTTCAGGAGAGGATGAGAGAATGAAGATATATTATCAAATGAGATCTCTTTTAGATAACCCCATTTTTTTGTTCATTTTTCATTTTTTATCCTTGAAGTTTATAATGTTTGCAAAATCTACCCTATAACTTTTTTTCTCACTTTTCTATCCAAATACACTTTTCTCTAGAACC
>LBNU01028771.1:40873-60413 GCA_014162995.1 Artemisia annua | reverse complement strand
CGTCACTCTTTAAGTTAACACCTGACGGCCTACATTCTCCAACACCTGACGCCGTCAGGTGAAAACATCTTGTTTTCTTCATAGGACGTCTAGTGTAATCTGACTTCACTCCTTTGTCAACGTTGGCTGACGGCGTCACCTTGTGACTCTGACGCCGTCAGGTAGGAAATCCAGCTTCTTTTGGGACTTTGTCGTTTTCTTCCCTTTTATGCACCAAAAACGTCCAAATATGCATGTTTTCCAGAATTCTTCTCAAAAGTACCTAAAATGACAAAAAGAATGATTTAGGGCAATATTTGATCACATTTACTCGAATTAGGGCTTAAATGACCCCTTAAAACGGGTACACTTTTCGTCTCATCAGTGAGCTTGATTCGTGATTAGATTTGATAAAGAGTTGTACTTTTGTGTTTAGAATCGTTGGAATATATCACTTTGTTAACTAGTTAGTCTTCATATGTTTATTAGATAAGTTAGTTTTGTTGCTATCCGTGAGTTTATTTTGTTATCCGTGGGTTTTCCAACTCAGTTCTTGGCAGCGGTTCTTGGCAGCGGTTACCTATTTTCTCAGCAAAAAGACAAAAAGGACTATAAAGTACTATAGTGACATTTTTTGTTGTCTTCTGGGTTCAGCGGTTAGCTTTATTTGGTCAGCGGTTATCTCGAGTTTTGATGCAGCGGTTATGTGTTATTTCCAGCGGTTATAGTCTGAATTAGATCTTAGTAGCGGTTAGCAAAAGAAGTAGCGGTTATCTTTCTTGTGTGCCTTGCCTAAACCAAACGCTGCCCAAATCATCTCATGGCAGCGGTTAGATTTTGGTAAGCGGTTAGATTGTCTCTTCATAGCAGCTTGAGACCAGATTCTTGCTATCTAATCGACAACAACTCTAATCTTAACTAGAGACAATAAGTACATAACAAGTTCTCAGTTAACCTTTCGTGTCTTAGAAAATCATCAAGACCTTAAAAGATCTTTACACAAAAGGATTTCACATCATAGATCTAAGAACAAAATAAATAAAATAAAACAAAAACAATATAGATCTCAGTTTCACTTCGTGTTTCACATGATTTTTACAAGATCATTTCAGATCCACATATAACGAAATTATTCATCATAGATCTTTATTGAAGCCTAATGTTTTACTATACGAAAGTCACAAGAAAGAACAAAACACAGCCGTTTCATTCACTTCTTCTTTCGGTTTAAGTAAAAACAACAAAACATTAACAAGTTAAAGGATCTCAGTTAGCTTCTTCGTGCATCAAGACCATTCAAGATCTAACCCACGAAACAAACTTGTCATCACAGACCCATTTCGAAGACTTATCTTCTGTTTAATATTCGAAGCATAAAGATAGAACAAAACAACTTCGTGTTTCATTCTTTTCTTTCTTTCGATTCAAGTACAAAAACAATTCAAAGCAAACCAACCTTTGATCCTTCGTCTCGAGCTTGATGCCACGAAGTAAGCAACCTTGTGCTCGGATCATATTTCTCATTAGATAAAACAAGGGACGAATTGTGTTGTCTCGTGGTGGCTGCGTAAGGTGAAAGAGCAGATAGGGTTTTGATTTTTGAGTGGCTAAAGATTAGGGCAAAGGGTGATTAGTGAGTTATATACAACTTTATTAGGGTAGTTTACCTTAGTGGATTTGGGCCTTTGTAACTCACTAATACTTGGGCTTCGTTCCTTTTCTTTGGACTAGGTTGCTGAATTTTTACTTGGGGCTTGAGCTGCATGGGCTGGTCACATAACAAGGGACGATTTATCTAAGTTGATTTCGTATTAGGGTGTTTTGTTTTGGACTGAGGTGTTAACTAAGTTTCTACAATCCGTGATTGTGTATTGTGTTGAATTACGATCTTATGTGAGCTTCATGAATTCGTGAGTGATTATATTTTGATCACAGTTCCTTTATTGATCTTCAAGAATCCGAGATTATGGATAATGTTAGTTGGCGTGAAATCGTTATCACCTCATCAATCATACTACCTTCACGACCAACACACAATCACTATCATTGTACCGATCCAACGGTTATCATCACACGTTCAACTCTATTGCTCGGTGTTTCACGGTTTCTTCTTGATTTTGTAAAATCCCGCGAAAGAATCTATTTCTTGGTTTAAATCATAGAATTGTAAAATCCCGTGCACGATCATAATCATGTCTACTAATTCAGATTCAGTCATAGATGAGATACTCAAACTGTACGACGTGATCGATGAACATATGATTTCGAACCCTGTACAACAGATGAACTAGTTTGTGTCTGATAACGCTGAAATGGAATTGTCATGCTCGAGTTCTCAAGAGAAAGAGTTTCATCAGCCACATAAATTGTTCAATAACGCAGAGAAAAGCTCCATAGAATGCTTCCGACAACTTCATTCACACCTCTTGGTACTTTTAGAGGGAACTGGATTCAAAATGGGATTCGAACGTGCTTTTGCAACACTCTTTGGTCAAGATGTTCAGACTTTTCACAGACACAATGATTCTTAGCTNCATAAATTGTTCAATAACGCAGAGAAAAGCTCCATAGAATGCTTCCGACAACTTCATTCACACCTCTTGGTACTTTTAGAGGGAACTGGATTCAAAATGGGATTCGAACGTGCTTTTGCAACACTCTTTGGTCAAGATGTTCAGACTTTTCACAGACACAATGATTCTTAGCTTAGATCAATTACAGCAACAACTTGACCAAGAAGAATCTTCAAAAATTGTATCCATGGCTGCTCTTTGTGTGATTGACAAACAACTCCAAGTGTTCTTTGATTCAAAATTCACTCTGGAGTATGACCATTACAGTGAGATGACTAAAAGGTGCTTTGCTGATCACACGGAAATTGAGATTGACACGTTCAGAGATACACTCATCCAATTCATGGGTGATGTTAAGGCGTTCATTGAGGAAAGAGCACAACACAGACGTTTGGATGACGACAAAGTGAAGGGATCTCTGGTAAAATCATGTGATGGTATTGGCAATTCGGGTAAAGCTTTGGATGTTGGGTTAGGTGTCACGATGTATAAAGGATCAGAGACTGATAAGCTTGACACTACCAGCAGTTCAGTGACTCTAGTCACCCATGGCATAGATGCTGATTTTAGACCGGTTAATGAACAAACGTCATGTGCTGAGGTACCCTTAACTGTTCAACAAAATGTGCTCCCTAATGAACGTCAGCATACTGATCAAATCAAACTCAATTAAAAGACTGATAGCAATACCATGTCTAATTCAAAAAATATGAGTCATAAAGGGGGAGAAAGTGATCAGGATGCTGAACGTGATGGTTTGTTAAGTTCTGTGTTTACGGCTGATGCTTTTAAATCAAATGATATGGTTGATAAAGAAGTTTTTAATGAACTTTCAAAAAGATTTTTACAGCTTGAAAAACATTGTATTTCTCTTGAAATTGCAATGCAACAAAAGGAAGAAAGTCTTCAGATTAACCAACCATGTAAAAATCAGGAACTTCCTGATTTCCGTGAATTCTTTATGATTAATGATTTGAAAGCTCAGCTAGAAACAAAGAACTTGACAATCAAAAACCTGAAAAAACGTATTACTGAGTTGTGTGATATGTGTAATGGAGTTAAGGCTAAACATGACTGTGCTGTTATTGAATTGGAACAAAATGTGGCTAAGTTACTTGTGAAAAATGAGTCTTTGAAAATGAATTGTAAAAATCTTAACGAGACAATCAAAGAAACGAGAACTAAGACATTAGAACAAACAAATTCGTTGATTGCCCAAAATGATGAATTCAAAGCTCAATTTCAGAAAATGGGTTTCACTATTGCAGCATTAAAAAACGAGGTTAGGAAAGCAACAGGAGATATTTTTGAGGGGGAGAAGGGTGAATGAAATACATGATTGATAGTATTTTTCATTCACTTGCTACTCGGGTGAATGAAATACATGATTGATAGTATTTTTCATTCACTTGCTACTCAATCAAAAATGGCAAACTTCGGATGAAATTTTTGAGTGTATGCTTATTCACTTACTTTGTATGCAATTTTGGGTTTTTGTGCGTATTCAATCAAAAATGGCAAACTTCGTGTGAATTAACTACATGATTGAGTGTATTTTTATTCACTTTCTACATGATGATTGATGCTTGAAGTATGGTCATTCGACTCTCCTCCGACACCTAATGCTCCATTTACTAAGGATGACTGGGATTTATCTTTGATGAATACTTCCAAGCTTCAACGTATGTTGATCCCTAAGTTTCTAAAGCTCCTTCTTCGATTTCTGTTGGGTCTTGGTTCATCTTCTTCCATCTTCATTGATCAAGATGCAACATCTTCAAGTATTTCTCAGACTACTCACGAAACCCAATCTCCAGTTATTCCTCAAGGTGTTGATGATGACTATCATAATATTGAGGCTGCACATGAATAATGATCCGTCTTCTGGTACTCCTTTTCCAAAACCAGACCTTGAAGAATATCTTTCTTCACGGATTGTTGTTCCTTCTAATGTGCACTCTGTAAATCAACCACAAGAATATAAAGAAAAATGTCGGCTAAGAATTTGGAAATGGAATGTATAGTAATCACAGTGCTTATTTGGTATTATTTATTTGAGATTGAAGTGAAATTTCACGGGTGAGTGTACTTAGTATCTTGATGATCCTTGTTCGTGCTTTTAATCTCTACATTGACGAAGACTTGGATATCTAGTTATTTTGGTAATTCTTCTTTTCTATTACCACAAAATAACTATCACATTCAGTGTCACAACTCACACGGAGTTGTCGATAATCAAGAGGTGATGTACGTCTTATACTTGATGGTTGGTTGGTTGAAGAGTATAAAGTACTTAGAGA
The DNA here is from genome assembly GCA_014162995.1 of Artemisia annua. Classification (NCBI taxonomy): domain Eukaryota; kingdom Viridiplantae; phylum Streptophyta; class Magnoliopsida; order Asterales; family Asteraceae; genus Artemisia; species Artemisia annua. Next base: position 55,561 of record LBNU01028771.1, on the reverse strand, counting down.
TTCGATGATTGCATAAACTCTCTACGCCGCTCTTTGTCATACATTAGTGCAAGCTTAAGTCACAAGAACGGGGAATTCTACTTCATTTTCAAATTGGGATTATCGGATTTACTTCACAAAGTGGTCATAGCATTAGCCGACTGAATTTAAGGGTTGATAATGATAGTCAGAGAGTGTTTCTGTAGCAGTTGATTCTCACAGGATACATCTAAGCAAATGGTGTTCTTCTCACAAAATTTCTAGTAGTTGTGCGAAAATGTGTTGTTGATTCTGAAGTATCGAAACCAGCAAGGGGGAAAGGAGACATACATCTGAATGCAAAAAGAGTACACGTGATGAACTTAATACTTCGTCTTAATTGAAGTTATGCCGGGAAGACTAATGTCATAACCGCAGAGACAATCAGTGTTAACTCATGGCGTTCGGTGTATTATTCCAACTACGTGGGGGAAGTGGTTTCTCGATACTTGTGGTATGCACTACTTCAGCTTTCAGTAGGAAGAAATATGAGAAGGACATTTGGAGTGTGAGATGATATTGCTTATCGACGTCTTCATACGAGCTGATATGGTTTATGATAAACTGCTTTTGGTTAATGCTTCATGTTCACAATATTATGCTGTTTCTGAATGATCGGAACCATCAAGGGGGAAAATGTGTACATCAGGGACGCACAACAGGTTCACGTGATTGAGCTTAATTTCGAAGTTGATAATCCGTAGAGATGATCAGTGCTTCAACCTGTTACTTTGGTGTCACTGTTTCTTCTTGTATTGGGTACATGTGTACAATATGGATTAAGTTGTTATACGTAAGATAACTGGAAAGCGTGCGATGAAATGAAGATGTTGATCGATTAATCCCCTGAATAGACAACTGCTCTAAAACCGCAGAGCAATGTGTACATTTGAGACTCACAAAAAGGTCATGCGATCGAGCTTAATCATTTATTCCGGATTGGTAACCGCAGAGATGATCCATGTTTTATCTTGTTACTTCGGTATTGTCGTTGTTCTTCGGGTTTTTCGAGCGTCATATAATGAGACTTTTTGCATCACTTCAACTACTTGGAGAAGTGGTCTCATATAGATGACAGTCGGTTTGGGGGATAACTACCAAAGCTTCAAATTGAAGAGGCTAAAATTCGACGATTTGGTGTTGCCTAGTGATTAACTCAGCTGTGAGAGTCTAATGATTTGTTATCAACCTGTGCTTGGTGAATTGTTGTGACTTGAGACGTTTCGATTAGTCTGATTGTAATTTGACGTTGTGAGTTAAATATTTACAACTTGACTTATTATGATCGGATCTATTGTAACTTGACTCGTCGCGACTTGACACTTAGTGCTAATTGTGACTTATCCGAGATCTCACTCTAAGTCTAACTCGCGTATTACATCTTTCGGTTTCTTTTGTTGACTTTAGTAAAATCCCGGGAGAGAATCGATCTCTCGGTTTAAGTCACAAGAGTTGTAAAATCCCGTTTAAGATTACATCATGGCAACCACAAGTTCAGACGATTATTCGTGAGCCTCGAAAGCTTTGGTGGTGAATGTTTATGAGAAGTTGACTACAAACTTCTACAAAGAGCTGACTGAGCAAATGGCTTCTGCACACATCAGTGTAGGACCCGCGTCTAAACTTTTGTCTTCTGAACCAACCAGTTCAGTTATTGTACAGTATCCCACTCCTGCATGTACCTTATGTACCATCTACCGATAAGGATTTGGAGATCTTGGCTAATCAAATGGTTGATGAATACTTTGAGCCGCCAATTGGTGATACACCGGTACCACCAGCCATCGCAGCTCATGTTCCAAACGATCCAAAATGGTTCATCTTGTCCTGTTTCAATAGCTCAAGACGCTCCATCAGCAAGTCATTCATCAACATCATCATACTTTCAATCTCCTTCCGTACATCAAGGCACTGCAGTCGACGATTCGTTTGAAGTAAATCCATCTGCTCCACCTGGTGTTGCTCCGTTCTAAAGCACATTTACTCCTGAATCTTCATCTAAGGCTTCTTCTTCAGGAGTTCTTAACAGAAGCACATCAGTTTCCTACCCACAACCACATGATCTTCACTATAATGGGAATCCCTCTCAACCGGTGTCCACACGAAGTGATCTGAACACACATGCCTTGTGGTGCTTTTATAATTCCATACTCTCCAAAGTCGAGCCTAAAGATTTTAAGATTGTCATATCAGACGAATGTTGGTTTAATGCGATACAAGAAGAAAGATATGAATTCTATCAACTTTAAGTATGGGAATTAGCACCATCTCCAGACTGTGCAATGATTATAGCTCTTAGATGGATCCTTAAAGTGAAATCTGATGAGCATGATGACGTTCTGAATACAAGGCAAGGGTTGCTGCTAAGGGTTATCATCAAAAGAAAGGCATTGATTTTGAGGAACCATTCACTCAGAGTGGTTCTATCGAATTTATCAGAATGTTTCTCGATTCTCCAATGGTGTGGTGGAACTTCACTTCGCAAGGACAGAGTTTCAGCTGGCAGATTCCTTCACTAAGGCACTTCCTGGAGAACGGTTTCGATTTATTCTCCAGCAACTTGGTATGGAGAATCTCATGCCATTATCACTCAAAAGTCTTCAGGAAGAGAATGTGGAGTAATGGATTCGCTTCAAATATCCTTATATATAATATAAAACCCAGAAAAGAAAAATACAAAAATATAAAACCTATAAAAACTATAAAAATCAGAAAAACCAGAAAATACCAAAAATAGAATTTTTTTAAGGCATGTCTTCTGGCACCGATAACATTTACGGTCCTAGAAATGTCATTCAATAATGACACGGGTCTTTAAATGAATTTCGAACAGAAGTTCAAAAAGTTTTCCAAAAATGCCAAATATGGCTTGCAGTTATTTCAGACTGTAACCCGTTCGTAAAATTATGGTTTGCTATTACTTCAGATAGCAACCCGGTTTTCAAAAATGAGGAAAACGCGTCACCATTTTGACACCATTAAGACGATTGCTCCTAACAACGGATGAATTTCATCCGGGCATGGATTACATTACATCCGTGCACCTCGAAAAGTTGTACGCTTCAGTGCAACCTTTCTAGTAAAAGAAGAGAAGTCTTCTTTCATCCCAAAATCTCTCTCTTTATGATTCTTCAAGAGAGATTTTGTGGTTTACAAGGTGGCTATTGGACTTAAATTTTCACAAATACCTTGCCGCTCAACTTAATGACTACAAAACGTTAAATTGAAAACGGGTCATTAATTGAGGGGGAGCGCATTTGCTTAAAATTTCTGCACCTTTAAAAGCTTTGTGCACCAGCAGCAGTAAAAAAGTGTCTCAAAATCAGTAAATGTTAAAACTTTTATCACACTTTCTCCCAATTTTCTTCTAAAATCATTTAAATCAATTGGGATCACAAAATCTCAAAAGATTTGAAAATTTTTGATCGGGGGAGAGAATGTGATTTAAATATGAAATCTGATTTAAAATGTGATGTTTTTGGACTTAAAAGTACGCTCTCCCGTATGTGCTAAATTTTTGAAGTTTTTGAATTTTAATCAAAGCACATATTGAGGGGGAGCAAGTGTATAAATGGTGAATAATTGATCTCAAATTTTCGCTTTCCCGTATGTGCTAAAGTTTTCAAAAACTTTCAAATGGAATCAATCAATATGCACATATTGAGGGGGAGCAAGTGGCTAAGAGTCTTTCGCGTGTTTGTACAATAACAAGTAGAAACCGTGAATTGATTATGACTCAGAATTTGACTCATGAATTGACGAAACACAAAAGTTAGAATTCGAAAGGATTTATCCAAGTAGAAAGTACCGTTTCGAGAAGCTCTTCTTAGATGTATACTTTGACGGGTCTAACTTCCTTTTTTAAGGAATGTTAACAACTTCAAGTTAGTTATTAGGGCTAGTTATCACCTAAAAGCTGATAATGGATCCCTTTAACTAAGCAAAGTAAACGTGTCCCTAGGGTATACGTCTATTAAGAGTAGATCAATTCAAAAGTGCAACTCACCCCGACATGTGCAAATTTCTATCTAAAACCTATGAGCACATGTTAAGGGGGAGCATTTGAAAAATGATAAAACTCTCAAAGTGTTAACAAAAATGCGTTTCTTTATCATAAACACTTTGAGAGAATTTTCAATGATTTGGTTATAGGGCGATTGTGGAAAGATACCAAAAGACCGACCACTTTACTTTAAAGCATTGAGTTATAAGGATGGTAAGGTTAGGTATATGTTCCCATGATCCACCAGAACCGGAGGGATCTTCCGAGGGACAATCCAATAGATAGATTAGAAGTTCTTAGGAATGATTACAAAAAAGGAGAAAAGTGAGAAAGGGAAGAGTGCCGACTGAGATTGAGCTAGGACTGGAACAAACCCAACAAGGTTCTAGTAATGAAGTCTCGGTAAGCACTGAAGGGGTTGAAGAATTAAAAAGAAATGAAATGAGAAAGGGTGAAAAGAAATAGCCCTCCAATTATTCAACCTTAGGGCAGAAACCGGGTCCAACTCATATGCTACTGATTGTTACTAAGGTAACATCGGTATTGAAGAAAAGACGTCATGGACCCAGTGACGCACTGCACTAAACCTTCCAGCCACTCAAGTTCTCTTAAAGGAGCTTGTTTCATTCTCACGAGGAACCGGTGTAATCTATCGACTTGTCTCTTAGAGCTAGTTGATATTGAAACAGGAGACCCCTCCCTAGTCTCCGCATAGGATAACCAAAATTGCACTTATCGAGTCTAGAGCCACGAGATGCATCAAAAGATCTCATAGGAACACTTGATACTTCTACACTGGTTGTTCAACATTAAGGGCACCAGTTGTAATATTTTGAGTCCTACGTAGATCTTAGCAATCTTCCAAGAACACTTATGAGGGAATATACATATGTATTTCCCAATGATTGAGTGGAAACTCCTGCCAGGGTCAACATCAAACAGCCCTGACAGCAGGTCACTTCGGTAATCTCTCGTGGATTACGCTTAGTGTGTACGGTGGTGTTCCAAATGGTCTACAGTCGTGGGGTGATCTCCAGCGACTCACCTAATCGTTGGTGTGCTTCGGTATGTCAGTGAAAGCCCTTTCGGGGGCATCCGATTAGGAACGACCTTAGTAAGGATTAGAGAAAGTCTTCACACTATGCTGTTGACGATCTCGAAGTCCGAACTTGTAAGTGCTGGTATGTTTATTACTAACCAAGTTTTATGCAGCTCAACATACCATACTTATCATGTTCACCACCATCACTCTAGTTCCACATGCTCATACCAACATCTAAAAGGAGTCGTTAGAACTGTTCAACCATGGAGATCTACTCAACTAAGATGTATGGGCATGTTGGAAAGGCGTATTCACACCAGAGACAAAGAAGCTGACGATTGATATCGATTGCTGAAAAGATGCCGATTCATCATCTCATGCTTACACTTCAACATCAAATCTAAAGATATCATGATCAAGGAATGGGCTTCAACTATGCTTCCACAACTCTGATGCAGAAGATCATGATCCAGAAAAGTGTGAGCATGACAACACAAAGACAATCACAACATCACGAAGAAACACTTCCACACAAAGATGACTTGAAGCTAATTATTTGGATGATGAGCAAAAAGCAATGTCAAAGATCATCCTACACATCAAGGAAGTCATCTTGAGTCCGGTGCTGAAAGCACAAAGTACTTATCAATGAAGAATCAACTACGAGCTACAAAAGTATCTACTAAGATCTCAATGCAAGAATTCAAGATTTAATTTCGGGGTGACTGATGAGTGTGCAAATACTCATCATTTTTGGTCAATCTGAACTGCAAAAAATATCTAAAAACACCCAGATATGCATCAAAATACAGAAAATAACCCAAAGATCGTGTTTTATATGTTTTAGATGCAAAATGATTAAAAACAGATGAAAATCGTACAAAGTTTGCATAATTGGCAGTTTCAGTTCCCCAACTTTCAAAACTTGACAAAATTAGTCCCTAAGAATTTATTTTGAGAGAAAAGTCAAACCAAGTTCTTAAAAGTCAAAAGTTATCAAAAATGATCTTTGGGTGAAAAGCTTTCAAAAGTTTACAAGTTTAGTCCCTGAAGTTTCACATTTGGCAAGATTGGTCCCTGAACTTTCAGAAAATGATAGAAATGGTCCCTGGAGAGAAGTTTATGAGGAAAAGTCAACAACAGTCCCCCAGGAATCAAGAAATGACATTTGTGGTATAGTTTCATGATTTGGCGAAATTGGTCCTTTAAATTTCAAAAGTGATAGTTTTGGTCCCCGAGTGTTTAATTTTGGAAACTCAACAACAAAGGATCCTTGGAAATTTAACATGTGGCAAATTTAGTCCTTGGAAAGAGTTTCAAAAATGTGGCAGAATCTACCCTCAACTTTCAGCTTATGTCAATTTTGGCCCTTGTGTTTTCATTTACTATAACCAAACAAACCCTTCCTTTATTACTAAACCCAACCCAACACATTACTAAACCCATAAATCTAAACTATACTACCCTTGGCCCAATCTCCTTCCCAGCCCACTCCTCACCAAGCCCACCTCCAACCCCACTTTACGTTATTAATAAAACGTTCATCTTTTTTTTTTACCCTAGACCAGTCAAACTACACCCTTTCTTCTTCTTCTCCCTATTACCCACCAGTATAACCTCCTTCCTCCACGCCATATCCCTGCTACACTCCTCCCACCTCCCAATACCTCAAAAGCTTCACTTGCACTCACCCCAAACCCTCACAATTCCATACCTACCACCTCCACCTCATCAATCCACGACCCCTATTTTTAATCCAATGGCCAAGATTGAAGGACTTGGAGGCTAAAGGAATTCGATGGTTGAGATGGCTTCAAAGAAAGCACAAAGGCATCCAAGGGTAATTTGTCTCAGAGAAGAAACACAACTGAAAAGCATCCAAGAGAGAGCAAACCCTAGCTTGTTCTAGTATAAATAGAAAACAGTTGTAAGCCATTGGGGCTAAGTAGGTTTTAGTTTAGTTTTTCAGTCTCTTAGTTTTATTTAAGTCTTTTGTACTAATTCCTTTAATTCAATGAAAGTTTGATTTTTTTTTCACTGTTGCTGCTCATCTTCTGTTTATTTTTATTCCTCAAATCTTCTTTACAATTGCTTATTTAAGTGAAGTCAAGCCTAGCTTATAGTCATTTATCAAAATTTTGCTTAACACCTTGGTTTAAGTTTGAAAATCTCATCAGACTTACCTATAAAGGGGTGTTTGGCACAACTGCCATTTTGCCTCGAACACTTGTTTTGACCAAAAGTCCACTTTTAGATCAGCTTTAGAATAGTTTAGTTAGTAGTTTTCTAGCTTATTCTATCATTTTCAAGTTAGTTCAAAAGCATTTTAGCTAATCTTCCATAGTTATCATTTTACAATTGTTTTATAAATTTCCTAGGCTAGATTCGGATTTAGGTGTTATTAGTTGTTGTTGTTGCCTTCATTTAGTCCACAATAGATTAGTATAGTAGTACACATTTGTAGTTGACCTGTTGTGAGTCAATAAATCCCACCTTGACCCATTTTGTTCACGGTTGCACTTCAGTCCCAGCAGCCCTCATGGTTGCATTTTTAATTTGTTCATTCCTTGTTGTTTAGCTCTAAAATTTGGTTTACGACTTATTTACCACCTTATCTTAATGCTAGTATTTTTGTTTAGTTTTTATGAATTTGATTTTTAGCTGTGCATTAGTCCATACTTGCCCCATCTGCCACTTTTTACTGCTGCACCCATAGGTTCCAGTTAGCTCTAGACAGTTAGGTTAAGTGCTTATTAGGTTTCTTATATAACTGCTTATTTTGCCCCTTGAATTTGCCCTTTTATCCACTGCCTCAGCAGCCATAGCTTAGGATTGATTGGATTGTGCATTTAGGTGTTTGTAGCTTGCTTATTTCCTGTCCCTTGGTGCTTATTTAAGGTTCCCCCTAGATTCCCTTGTGTATTTCTCCCCTAGTTAGCTTTTAGATAGCTTGTTCGCACCACTTAGACGCTGTTTGCTTATGCTTATGCAAAAGTACCCAATGCTGAGTAGTGTTGATTTCTTGCTGTTGATCTTGTTGTTGTTGCTATCTGTTGTTGTCATTGTTGTGATTATTGCTTGTTGTTGTTGTCATCCTACTTATATAAGCTTATTCAGTTTATTTGAGCTTTGTGGTTCATTTTCTTGTTTGGCTGCTGTTAATTCTTGTTGTTCTTGTTCTTGTTATTGTTATTATTCTTGTTGATTTCTCTTGTTGTTGTTCAATCTTTATTGTTATTGGTTGCTGCTTTGTTGTTGATATTGCCTATTCAAGCATTAAGCTTGTTTATGCTTATTTGATTTGGTGGGCAGATTTGGCAGTTACAAAAGAAAAGGAAACAAAGTTTGAAAACAAAATCCAATTTGAATGTTGCAACTAATTAGAAAGCTTGAATATGTTTTGAAATTGGATTTGAAATGATATTTTGGTTGAATCTTTGTTAGTATAATCTGTTTTTGAAAGGGTGTGGTAATTTGTATTTGTAAAAGAAAAAAAAAATAAATAAATGATAAATTGAGAAAAAGGGAGGGCCTGGGATTCGAACCCCTGACCTCCACCTTTGACCAGTCAAGAACAAACATAACACCACACCCCCACACCAACTGCACCCTTGGGATTTTGTCAATAGCTTTCCCCATTTAATTCCTTTATAACCTTTTTAATTTTCTTTTTTATTTTTAGCTAAAAATCTGTTTTGCTTATTCCCTGCTTATTCCAAACTGCTTTTTCAATTTTTTTTATTTTTCTTAGATTTAGAATGTTTTAAAGTAGTTAACATAAAAGTTTCAGATTTATTTCTATAGTTTTAGTATTTATTTTGATTTAATTAGTGTTAATTAGTATTTAATTCATAATAAATAGAATTTTTATTAAAATTTTTAATTTTCTTTTTTCTAAAATTTTCTTTTGTCTTTTAGTGCGTTAGAAAATTATTTGTAGGCCTGTAGGATTTGCGTAGCTAAAATTTCACGTTTTTATTTGTACGTTGACGTTTATCTTAAATAAACGTCACGTTTATTTGTTTACTTGTGATTTAGGATTCACGATACCCAATTATGTTTCCCGTAGTGTTTTAGGATCTTCGTAGTTTGCCAATTGCCTTTAGTTCCCTTTAGGTCGATTTATTTTCATTCAAGTTTGTTAATATTCCAATTTCCGTTTATTTAACGTACCATAACACCAAACAATCTTTCACAACCTATCATACAAGCATTTTAATCTCATTCCTTTCGCGATACTTTCCATTCACTCCTCGTTGGGACACGACCCAGGAAATCACTTTCCCGGTCTTAAAAATATCACATTGCATGAGTTTACGAGGTAATCCTTTTCACGAAGGGTTTACTTGTATTTCTCCACGTCTTGTTGTCCTCACGATAACATTGACCTCACTTTGTTGGTATTTTTGATATATCGTTTTGACACAAAAACACGACGAATCAGTGACCTCCCTTAGGGGGAGATTGTTAGGAATACGATTTTTCATAAGAAAGATTCGGTCACCCCAAATACGATTAAGCATTGTTTGGCTCGTAGTATCTATAATAGTTAGTAGTACGTAGATTAGAAGTAGTTAGTATTCGTGGAGTCGGGTCGGGTCTTTACCCACTGTCAGCCCGATCCACAGCCCAAGTGGCAACCAACACCATGTACATATAAAAGCCCTCTCCATCCTTGGAGAGGGTGAACCTTCCTCAATCTATTTTCTTTTTTTTTGGTTTCTTTCTCTCTCTAAGGTTCCACTCTCTCTCTCTCTTTCTCTCTCTAAACTTTCATCTTTCTTTCTTCTTTCTTTCTTTCTTCTTTATTCGATCCATAACCACAAAGAACCATACATGTTATATTATTAGTGTTCTACACCATCTCAGCCCACACCCACGTTTAAATAATAACGGGGTCAAACAAAAAGTCAAACACCCCCCAAAACCACTCCCACTGTACATCTCCCTCCTTCACCACTGCAAACCAAAACCACCCTGGTTTTGTGCCACCTTTCACCACCTCCATACCTTCCTCCTTTCTTGTCCCCCTCCACCTCCACAACTATACAAATTTCTTTAAATGCTCAAAAACCACTCCATACCTGCTTAAGAGACTTTTGGCGCCAAAATGCCACATGTGTGGTTATGATGAATTCAGAGGATCCAATGGTCAAAAAGAGGTGGGAAAGATTCAGAGAAGTGCTGGAAGTCAAAAAGATCTATATAATTGAGGGAAGAAGCAGAGTTAGAAAATATCTAGTGTAATCTTTTTATTTTATGTCGACTTAAGTATTTTTCTTAATTCTAGTGTAGTTTTAAGCTTTCAAGTAATGTAATCAGTTTTATTATTGTATCTTAAACCTTTTTCAAGCCTTAATTTCAGTCTTAAGTTCATTTTCAGTTTATGCAAAAATTCATGTTCAAAATCTCATGTTCTGTGAATGTTGTTTAGAATTGTTGTTATGGACAAATAAGCTCACATAAGCTCCTCAGATAGCTTGTGTAAGCTATTAGAAACATAAAAATTAGTTGTACTTATAAAAAGCAAAAATACAAAAAAAAAATACATTAAATAGGTAAAAATAAAAAATCAGTGTTGCTGACAAAAGAAGCAAAGGAGCAGGGTATATTTTGGATCGCCTTGGTTTTAGAGCCTCATGGGAGGCTTTAGGTGTGGTTCATGGTCCTTGGTTACATGTTCTTAGCATTTGATCACTTGTAAGTTTATTATTCACTTTTTGGCATTTCTACTGTGTAATAGTTTAATGCTACTTATCTATGTTCTTGAGTGCTTATTTAGTCTAATGAAATGAATTTATGCTGATATAATGATTATTTGTTCATTATTTTACCTTGTGCTCATTTTCCCTCATGACTGCCATATTTAGCATAATAAGGATTTGTGAGTCTTTGTTGTTAAGAGTGGTGTCTAGGTGCTCAGTTTAGCTTGTTATATCATAATAAGTGCTTATCTTTCAATATTATGGTTTACTTCAGTCACTTGCTTCATATTCACAAAAATAAGTGTTAATAAGGAGTGTTTGGTTCAGTAGATTACTGTGTGTTCTAGGTTGTTAATGTTGTTGTTTACTGTTGCATCAAGTCACAGTAGGTCTATATAGGTCAATAAAGTCATATAATCCAGTGTTCATGTGATAAATAGTCAAAATGATCTTAATTCTCTTGTATTTCTTTCACTGTTAGATTTTACAGTAGCATAATCATCTAATTTGGTGTTTAAGTTGTTAAAATAGCTTAATTCAGTCATTTCATAACTTATAACAACTTATTTAGTCATATTAGATCAATAGAATCTCATAAAAGTCAACTTTTCATGTTTTCATAAAAAGTCAAAATTTCATAGAAAAAGTTTTTGAATAAAATAGTTCATTTTATTGTGATCTTATTACTAGGTATTAGGTTGTAAGCTTGTAGGGTATTAATATTTTGTTGCTAATATTTACTAGAATATTTTTATTTAATTTTTATTCAGCTTATTAACTGCTTATTTATAGCTTTGTTTTAGCTTGTTTTGCATATATATGCCCTGTGCCAGGGGATTCAGCTCATTAGCCCATTTTCTTAAAGCTCCTAGCCACTTCATTATAGAGGATTAAGCTTTAGTTTTTGGCTTTTTGGGAAGCCCTCCTGGCCAGTTACATGTTCATGATCGCATTTCTCATTTTTGTACTTATTTAACAGCTTAATCTTTCCCTCCAATGACCCTCACTGAGCCTATCCACACTGAGTCATCAGTGTGGAGAAGCCAACTCCACAAGCTCTTGTAGAGCTTGTTTGTGGTCATAAGCTCATGATTATTGGTTTTATGGGAAGCTCACATAGCTGACTCATCAGTTCCAAGATCATTTTGGTCTTCCAAGCTTTTGCCCCTAGCTTATTCAAGCTTGCAAAATGCCTGCAGGCCTGCTTGTACCTCAGTGATTTGGATTTGCTTAAATTCACTTGTAAGCTTATTCAGTGAGCTTTTATTGTTGATTTAGCTTGTTCCAAGTTTCTTTCAGTTATATCTATCTTATTGCACCCTTAATATTTAGCTTATAGCTTTCTTTTAGCTTTTAAAGTTTGCAAATTCCATTTTGAGCCTTAAAGCTCAACTGTTAGGGTAATAAGCTCTTATAGGGCTTATTTGTGATTGATAAAAAGTTTGTTTTTATTAAAGTTAGCTAAATACAGTTGTTAAATGTTTGTGTAAAGTTTAAATTAAATAGAAAAAAAATAAAAAAGAAAGACTGCCACTTGCCAGATTCGAACTTGGGACCTCTAGGGTTGACTGGTCAAAATCAAACCAACGGGGTGCACCATCTGGGCTATGTGGTATTTAGTGTTTTATGTTTTCTTGGTTCTTTTTATAGTAGACTTTTTCCTTTTAAGCTAAATAAGCTTAACCGCTTATTTCCAGCTTATTTGTTAAGCTTTTTGCCACTTTCTTATTTTTCCCAGCTTTCTAATAGTAATAGATATTTTTATAAAAAGTTTTACAATTATTACTGTTCATTAGCTATTTATTATAATTTAAATTAGTATAATTAGTATTTAATTAGTTTTTAATTAATAATAATTAATTAAATAGTCTAATAAATATTTTTCTTTTTCCAATAATTTTCTTTTATTATTAGGTTCACAAAAATATAATTTTGACACCCCTAGGATTTTTATAGCTTAAAACTCACTTTTTATTTCGTTCGTTAAACGTAGTTTTTACTAAACGTACGCATTTTTAGGTTTTAAACGTTTTTAAGTCATTTACTTCCACGTAATCGTTCTTATAGCTTTTTTAAGCTATTCTCTTTCATAGTTTCTTAGTACACTCACTCACAAACCTTTTCCATTCAAAATCACCCGATCACAAATCCGTTTTTATACCATTCAAACCTCGCTGGGACTTAAACGACCCGGGAATACACTATACTCCTTGGTTAGTTGGCTCAATAGGTTTGACCTTGTTGACCATTCACCTTGGTCAATATTGTCTAACTGTTCAGAACCAATCATACACCTTTAATTACTTTCCAGTACTGATAATTATAAGATATGGGATGTTGTTGTTCATTTAGCTTTACATAATAAGAAATAAGCTTGGTTTTATAACTGGTATGTATAAGAGATGAAAATGATGTTGTTGGGGCAACATAGATTATGTCTCCTTATGTTTTAATGATAACAAATAAACCTTCGCAACACATAAAATGCAAACGTTAGCCAAAATCCTCCTGACCCAACAACTGGGCCTGGCGTGCTGCCAGCGCTCCGAAGGCGCCAGCAGCGCGCCAACCTTCTGTTAAGATCGGGACGAATTTTGAAAGTCGGCTTTCCCCTTACCCGACAAATGTGGATCTTTCAATACATGTATGAATATGTTATGTACTTCATTGGGAACACTCAAAACGAGTTTTAGAATTAGAAGGATCCAAATTTACAACCTCCCGTTTTTGGCAAAACGTCAACTCAAGTATTTTGATAAACGCCTCTAGCCAAGGCCTTTCTAAACCTAGGGGACTCATATATTTCACGTGACATTAAGTGAAAGTATTCATATGACCATAATCCGTGTTTACGTATTCTCTAATCACGTGACGGGTTTACTCCCTTATTGGTCAAACAAAGTGATGAGACGAAAAGTGTTACGCTTTTAGGGGGTCATTTAAGCCCTAATTCGTATAAATGTGATCAAATATTGCCCTAAATCGTTCCTTTTGTCATTTTAGGTACTTTTGAGAGGAATTCTGGAAAACATGCATATTCAGACGTTTTTGGAGCATAAAAGTGAAGAAAACGACAAAGTCTCAAAAGATGAAGATTTACAACCTGACGGCGTCAGAAGTCACAATGTGACGCCGTCAGAAAGCCTTGACAAAAGAGTGGAAACCAATTATCAAATGACGGGCCAGAGGAAATTTTGGATTTAACACCTGATGCCGTCAGGTGTTAGGAAAAGTAGGCCGTCAGGAGTAAAGTTAAAGAGTAACGGCCCAGAAGGATTTATAAGGTGACGGCGTCAGAAGTGGATCTAGGCCATCCGAGAAACCTAATGGCGGCGAGCTGATGGCGTCAGACCCTATAACCTGACGCCGTCAGAGTGTAAAATCTATATATAGTTTTCTAATTTTCATTCATTATGTGTGGAACTTTGTGGAGAACTTTTAGGGCAAACCCTAAAGACGAATTTTCTGTGACTTTTAGGGTTTCCAACCCTTGGAACCCTAGTGCTTAGCCATTATAATTAAAGATAAGTCTTATAGTTTAAGTCAATACAATATGTACTATGTGTTGGTTGTCCTATTATATTGCCTTATACTTTCCAATATAAACAATGATGTAAATCACTCCTAGTGTTGCCTTAGATTAAGAAACTAACTTATCTAATTATTCGTTAATTGGTGTGATTTGTTGTTTGTTGGATATATGATTCCTACGATGTTTCAGTCACAGAACAAAAAAACTGGCGAAGCCCGCGACTCTTTAAGTGTGCGTAGAAGCCGGTGCGTGGCGGGCGTCTGAAACTCCGTCTGCTGAAACGCAAAGTCGGGTCAGTGGCGCGCACGGCGGGGGCGCCGGCGTGGGATGAAAAATCGTTCATACTAAGGTTATAAAGGTAAGTAAATTAAACGCATGAATACTAGAA
>LBNU01028771.1:22808-39774 GCA_014162995.1 Artemisia annua | reverse complement strand
AAAAATATAAAAACACAAAAAGAATCTTCCTTCCACCCTTAGACCTATTAGATTAGCTATTCTATCCTAACGAACACTATTCCCTGTGAGAGAACGATCAATCCCCCGTACTTACCACTATCCTATACTACATCGGTCAGGTACACTGCCTGGTGGGGTTGTAAGCCTCTTGAGATCCCTCGAGAGGTAAAACCTGTTGTAAGGTCACAAAACCACGCATCACAAAGTCAAAGGTCCCTTTGCGTAAACGCATCCTTTCCCGTCATGGGGTATGCTTGATGCAAAGCACTTACCTTGTTTGCATCAAGATGATTATTGATTACATTGAGTTGTGGAAATTCATGAATTATCCTTGTAAATCTTATCCCCAACATCCTCTAAATATCCTTATACTTTCATGTACTTCTTGTCCCCTACATTCCCACACCAAATCTTCCAAACATTATCTTCTCTACATTCCAATCCAACTACTAAGATTTCACCACCTCATCATCTTCTTCATCCAACCTTTCATTTCAAAAACAAATAAACCTTCCTCACAAACCACCTCACTTATCCACTCTCTAACATTCAAAATTCAAATTTTGAATCCAAAGGATAGGCTCCCCATCTTATCAACATCACCTCACTCTTACACACATACAACTCACTCCCTCACATACAACCTCCCTCACTCTCTACCTCTCCTCACATTTCAAATTTGAATTCTCTCTTAGGCTCCCCATCACATCATGTCAACTCACATACAACCTTATCTCTACTCATCTCACATTCCAACAACTATATTTCAAATTTTAATTTCAAACCAAGGCTCCCTTCCATCACATCAACAGAACTCACCCAAATTCATCTCAACCTTTCATCTCACCCTCTTCTCTAGCAAAACATATTCCTTTGGATATTCTCTTCTCTCTTAACCATACCATCTCATCTAACCCAACCATATTTGTTCTCAACCTAACTTCACTATCTCACTTCCCTCTTACACAACATTTGAATTTCAAATTCAAATGTTCCCTCTCTCTATCTCATCCAACATCCACACTTCCTTTCCAAGCAAAGGAATATCCCATGGCATATTCTTTCTCTCTTTTCTATGCAATGTGAGGAATACCTAAACTACCCTTATCCAATTATCCATTCTCTTTTTCTCTCTTTGATAATTATTTTTCACTTAAACACTTCACAAATTATTTTTACCAAATGACTATTTGAGTTGGTTGACCTAAAGGATGAATAATGTTAAGGTCAATGTGTGAAGTACAATTAGGGGTTTAGCAAGGTTGGGTATTTAAAAGACCAAAATACCAAGAGAAAAAGTTACAGACATCCTGGCGCGTCGCTGGCTCTCCGAGCCTCCGACACGCCATCAACATGCCAGGCTCGTTAATTTGTTATCATTTTGGGATCTTGGCCTATAAATACACACCCTTGCCTCTTGTATTCCTCACCCCTTGCCATTATTCTTTCTCTCTAATTTCTTTTCTCTCAATCCTCTTGTGTTCTTAATCTTTCACATAACATTCTTTGAAAGAACACATCTCTTGCAAGGGAAGAATCACAAGAACCTAATCCACTCTTGTGATTGTGTCGAGGGTCTTCTTATCTATACCATTTCTATTACAATCGAGTCTCTAGGTTAAGTTAGGACTTGATTAAAACAATCAAACATTTATTCATTCGATTTGGTCATAAGGGAAGTCTTGTGTTGAGGTGACCAAACCTAGATCATTGGGGATCTAGTTGGGGTTTGATACTTCCGGTGGGAAGTCTTTGTGGTCTTTGTGGTTAATTTGAATCACGAGTCCTTGAGGGTGGTTTCCGAGGTTAGATACCGTTGAGAGTAGTTCTTAGTGAGCACCGATCTTTGTGCACATCGGTGGAGTGAAGTTGTAACGGTCCTTGGTGAATAGTATACGTGTCGTGGATTCGCAACTGGACGTATGGATGGTATAAACCCCCATCCCGAACCAGTATATATCGTGTGCCATTTACTTGCTTTATATACTTTGGTTGTGTTTGTGATAGTGCATGGTTGGTGTTGTGAGACCACTTGTTGATCTTTAAGGCTTAAAGTTTTTAAACATATAAAAAGCCGAAAAAACCGTATTCTCCCCTCCTCTATGGTTCTACAGATGTTTACTTCAAGAACAATGGGATAGGTGTAATTCTATGGTGTTATCTTGGATTCTTGGTTGTATTTCTTAGTCAAGGTCAAATATTGTTTAAAAATGCTAAGGCTGTTTAGGATGAGTTTAAGGAAACTTATGAAAAGATTGATGGGTCTGATATATATAGTTTGCATTATAAAATCTGTTCTTTGACTCAATTTGGTTCATCTTTGTCTCAGTATTATCACAATTACAATATTTATGGAGGCAATTCGACTCCATTGTTGATTTTCCTTCTTGTTCTTGTGAAAGTGCTCTAAAGTTTAAGGGACACAATCAAATCATGAGGTTGATACAATTCCTAATGGGTCTTGATGACACTTATAATGTTGTCAGAAGTCAAATATTGACTTCTGAACCATTACCAGACCTTTTACTACCTTGTCTAGAGTTGAATCTTATAAGAACAGTCAAGCGAGTTCTGCTAGGCCTAGTTCCTCTGCTTTTGTTTCTAGACCAAATAACTAGTCTAACAATAGAAATCAAAACATAGGGTCTAGTAGAAACAATAACTTGGTTTGCAAGAATTGAAATATGACTGGACATATTGTTGATAGATGTTTTGAGTTTATTGGATATCCACCTAGTTTTAAGAAGAGAAATAATAGTAATTCTAGTGTTTCTAACAATGTTGTTATTGGAACTAGTAAGATTGATCAAAGTGCAAGGACTTCTTCTCCCTTACTTTTGATCAAATTCAAAGACTAATGGCTTTGATATGTTCAAAGTCTGATTCTAGTTAGCTACAGTCTTGTACACCAGGTACTTTTGCCTTTTCTAATCATGTCATTAGTTTTGTTAAGTTTAGATTTTTTAAAACTATAATACCAATATAAGTACTCAGACTAGTTTTTATGGTTACCTATATGATCACCTCCACGTTAGCGATACATCAGCATTCAACACATCACAACTATCATCACCTTTCAACTTTTATGGTCATCACTTTATCACTACCAAACCTATTTTTTAACAAATTTAATTAAAAACTAATTTGTCATTCATAACTAAAACAATTACATAAAAAATTAAAAATAGCATACATATTAAAAACCTAAATTAAACTTCATGAGAAAGGTGTTCAACCAAATCAACACGAAGGTTTTGATGCACTACGATTTGATTTGTCTGATAACTTGTAGTGTTTGTCCATGGGTTCGTACCAGGTTGTCCGGTTGATGTGCTTCCTCTGGATATCAATCGGGAGACATCGCATTCCATTTATGTTTTTGAATCATATTCTGTAATATGATCAAATCATATTATGTAATAATGCATGTATACTAGGGGTGGCAATTTCTGACCCGACACGAAACCCGACCTGAAACCGATACGAAAATTAACATGTTTGGGTTGAGCTAAATAGATTTCGGGTCAGGTTTGGGTCGACGTATCTAACCCGTTTATTAAACAGGTCAGGTTTAGGTTTGGAATAAAATAAACGGGTCGACCCGCCAACCCGTTTAAGATTTTTTCTTAAATTGAATATTATTTATATTTAATTATGTAGGTTAAATGGGTTAAAACTTAAACGGGTCGACCCGTAACCCATTTAACTCGTGTGATGTGCTAATTTTGTATGTAAAATGGGTTAAATAGGTCAACTCGAAACCCGTTTAACATATTCAACCCGTGTAACCTATTTAACCCGTCAACCCAAGTATATATATGGGTTAAACGGGTCAGGTTCGGGTTACGTGTAAACAGGTTAGGGTTGACATAGCTGACCCGATGAGTTAAATGGGTCAGGTTTGGGTTGGGGTTTTCTAACCCGCCAACCTGACAACCCGAACCCGCCAACCCGAACCCGACCCGAATTGCCACCCCTAATGTATACATCATATTCCTTAATGTTACCAAACGCATTGGTCGTACGGGATTGGCTAATATAGCCATTTTTCTTGACAACACTAAATGCTCGTTCCACATCTTTCCTTGCTGCTTCATGCATTCGCTTATACCATATTCACTTGTGGTCATCATCACCTGGATTTGAAATTTACTTAACAAGTGTCACTCTTTTCGGATATATCCCATCAACAAGATAATATTCCCATCTGTAACTTACGCCGTTAGCCACAAATGGAACCTCCTGTGTTTTTTCGTCTTTGAGATCTTTGAATATAGGCAATTGATGTATAACATTGAAGTCGTTGTTTTCCCCCATGATTACGTCTAAAATATTGCCCTTTATATGCGTTCGGACAACCAAACCACTCCCAAACTCTATAATCAAGGCTTTTTAACATTCCCGAAAATCCATTCTTTACTTCGTGAAACCTACATAGCTTTTCAACATCAGTGTAAGTAGGTTTTTGCAAATGCTATGCTCCATAAATTTCCATAACAAACTTAAAAAAATAATCAAGAGAGTCACGAGAAGTTGAAGCGCCCATTTGCAAATATTTATCAAGGGCATCAAAAATGATGTCGTATGCCAATTGATGAATTGCAGAGGTGTACTTCATCAATGACGAAATGCCTTCTCTTCCGGTACAATTAATATTATTATGAAAGAATGCACAATGATTAGTTACTTCTTCAACTATGCTTGTGAATAGCTCTCAACTCATTTGAAATTTCTTCCAAAAATGATATGCATTGTACATCGGATGTGCACTAAAATAGGCAACGACTAAACGATCATGAGCACCATAACGATCTCTATTTACGAAGTTTCTCGTCATTCGCAAAGTGTCACCTTGTCGTCTATTCTTAATAAACGACAACACTCTTTTAGAAAAAAGAGAAGTTCCTACTAGTAACTTCTTCTTCTTCCGATGAGTCTGTAAACATGAACGTTTCATAATTTATTTGGATAATGAGAAATAATAAATATTTTGCTTGAGTATGTATATAATAAGAAAGATGATGTTTGAAGTTTATAATAATGATGGGGTATAAGAGTATTTATAGGTAAACATTACTGTTTGAAGTGGGGGCCCCACAATACAGATACGGTTTTTTTTTTTCTCGTCACTCAAGAGGTTATGGTGATCACCGCTTTCTCTTTTTACCATTGTTGATGACCATATTAGGGCTGTGTGGTTGTACCTATTAAAAATGAAAGATGAAGTGTTGGATAAAATCCAAGTGTTCTGCAATTTGATTAAAACTCAGTTTAATAAAAATGTGAAATTTTTTAGGTCTGACAATAGAACAGCGTTTTTTAACCATAAATTTGAAAAGTTTACTAAAACAAATGGAATTATACATCAAACCACTTATGTGTACACACTACAATAGAATGATATAGCTGAAAGAAAACACAAACACTTAATGTTGCTAGAAACATTCTATTCTTGCAAAACCTTCGGCTGAGGTTGAATATACATCAATGAATAGTGTTACATGTGAAATAATGCGGGTTTTAAAGATTCTGGATGAGTTAAAGGTAAATGTGGAACTTCCAGTTCCTTTGAGCTGTGATAGCAGTTCTACTATCCAAATTACTACAAATACTGTCTTTCATGAGACGACTAAGCATTTTGAGATAGATCTGTATTTTTTGAGAGAAAAAGTTTTTTCTGGATTGGATAAAACTGTTAAATGTAAAACAGAGGATAATACGATATATTTATTCACCAAGGGTGTTGCTATTGGGTCTTTTGGATTTGTATCACAAGTAAACTTAAGGGGGGATTTTAAAACGTATTGGTATAAGTTTTATTGTGATAGGACTGCAGGTACTATGGAGCTTGAGGGTAAGAAAGGTATTTTTGGTTTAGTTATAATTTTCACCTAATCTTGTTTTGTCTTGTTTTTATTTTCTCAGGGACCAAATGTAAATTAAGTCATTTACATATATCAAAGTATTTAAAGATGTGTTTAATTTTTCTCTAATCCCTTCTTATTGAGATAAAAGTGGGTCAAAAACCTTCATAATCTCTTAATTGGGGGACTTACTAAAACTACACTCTCTCAATAAGTGGTTAATTAAAACCTTTATATGTAACCACTTAATTTATTAAACACCCTCTAAATTTTAAAGAGATAATACATGACAAGAGATTTTATGTTCAAATCTCACTAGATATATACATGTTTTAAGATTAATTAATGGTCAGATAAAAGGAAGATAGTCATGAGATACCTTTTTTTAAAGTGTATGTTCCTCAAAGTTTAAGACTTTAGACTTGTTTAACAAGTTTTATTTTTGACTCAGAGAATCAATTCCCTTTTATTCCATATAAAAAAGTTAACAATTACTAGAACATCTAAAAATAGTGATCTTATAATTATGCTACACATTCCAACATGCTTAAAATGGCTTGCAACCGAAAGCTTAAGCAAACATATCAAATTGAGTTAGTTTTAACTTTAAACACATGTATCTATTTTTGCCAATGTTGCTCGTTACAAGTTGTATGACCGTAGTATGTGGCGCATGGAACAAAACATCATCACATATTCACACCCAAAAAGAAAAGAAAAAAAAGGCAAATCGTATTAACTAATACAGACCATCTTATTAATTTCGAACTAATTCTATCTTAACTCGATCATAGGTATAAAGAAAATATATTACAATGCATTGCTATCATTTGATATCTAAAATATTAGCCGCCCCTACAAGATGTAGACCATTTTTGGCGTATGATCAAGGATATGAAACATTGTGATGCCATAGTTTCAATACCGCATATCAAACGCTTACATTTGAAAATCTAGCAAAATATCGTCGACTAATGAGCTAAGTATCTCATACTCCAACTCCAAAACGACATTTTCTTTCTCCAATTCATTATCATATTTCGACCATTTGAACTTCTTCTCCATTTCGCGTATGTAAGTTTTCCTATCGTTTTCACACTCCCAATCTAGAAACATTTCTTGCATTTGTCCGTCCATCCAATCTTTCGCTACTTGTAACATTTCAAAATCGGAAACATGTTTGTCAATCATTGTCTCTTTGAAGAATGCTAATAAGAGGCTTTCCACGGCTTCGTGTTTCTTAAAATGTTGAGAAGAAATTGTTGATTTCGTTAGTTGAAGTAATGCCATTGCTTTCCTTTCGACTTGATTCTCTTCATGGGCAAACTCAAGGCATTTTTGTGTTGACGATTCAGATTGAGCTATTCGGTCTTCTAGCTTGACTGGCTCGAGTTGAGGAACACTTTCAAATCTTCGAGTCTTGTGCATCAATTTTTTTCTTTCTGTTAAATAGTAATACTGTAAGTTATTTATGAATTGGTAACCAAGTAAACAAAATGAAAAAGAAAGAAAGAACAACCTTCGACGTGTATGTGCCTATTTTGGAACGTAGAAGAAACGTCCTCCTCATCATAAACGCTAGTATCGTTGTCGCTTGGAAAATCCATCACAGAAACTGGACTGCATTGTTCTTCCTGATCGTTTAGCCAGTTGTTCTATAGATTATCATCGGCCAACAAGTCAAATTCAAATCATGTAAAAACGAACCAAATTGGCATATACCAAGTAATAAAAAGTTGTTATTTACCACGGGTAAAACCCTTTACCCTGACAAAAGAAAAAACCAGTAATAGAAGTTGTATGGTATATTCCCCAATGAATTAAACTGCTCATATCATAATTATTGAAGTTTTCATTTCAACTACGTTTCTGTATAGTCATATAGATGTATATAGATGTACAATGACACAAGTGATACTTTCACTGTCAGTAATATTTTACCAACATTACAAAATCTAAGAAATGACTTTGTCAAAGTTAAAAGTTAATCAGACAAAATGTGGTCATCTTCTCAAGTGATGTATAACTTTTTTTTGAAATCTTCTGTGGTTTTGTATGCCCAACAATTCAAATTTTGACCTATAAAAGTCAACTCACTACTTGACAAATGATAATAAGTACAAGACACCTGTCCATAGGCTACCTCTTTACATGTACTACGTACTACTTTACGGGGTGTTTCTTTTTTCCCCTTAGGTAAGGGATACCATTTAGTATTACTTTTTATATAGGGCACATAAAAATTTGTTTAGTCTATATCCACAAAACTTAAATTATCATGTCCTCCCAATTAAGATGCTTATGTAAAAGTGAAACCTATATGGATCCTTAGCTAAGAAAGGAAAAAAACACCCTCGATTTTTCCAAAAATTAATCACTTAACTTGATACACCAACTTGAATAATCCGTAAATCAACAGCTTAATAAATGACAACAAATACTTTCAATTATGTAAACAGTGCATTAAATAATTCTAGTACTAAATAAATCACTTCCTATTTCCTAGTAATTGCAAGTGCAACTATTCAACCACTTACATCAATTATTGTATAGATATTCTTAACTAACATTTAAATTCTTAAAACATTATTATGTTACATTAAAACTTAAGTCATAGTACATAATATCAACAATCATCAACTTTCTATGTATCGTAACCACTAACAAAATCTATACCAAATATATTCTTCGTAAGAAGATATGTCAACGCATCGTGGCCGACACAGAAGGTTAACAAGAAACATTGCAATTTCCTAGAATACCCCTATTTTCATATTCATTGTGCATACCAAACTCATAATCGGTGCATAGTGGAAGGTGGTCCAAATAGGACTAGGGTTTTATGGTAAGTTAAATAAATATATATGAGTACCGTGCAAAATTCGTTTTCGTGTCGTTATCACTTATTATTGACATGAATCATCGATCTCTCACACGCAATAATTCAAGCGAAAACCATCTCGAATATCGACATAGTTTGTCAGCTAGATGCATGATCTTCGTTTAACCTTTTGACAAGGTTTTTGCATGAGTCATCTCTAGAAAAGATGGTTTTCGCTTAACTTATTGCCTTTAAAAAATGACTCATATCACTAGTTTACGATAGAAATGATTTCAGCCAAAATATATACAAACTATGTAAACATCATCCGCAATTACAATCCTCTATTGCATGTACAACGAATTTACACGTATGCAGAATCTACGGCACGAAGACATTTTAGATTGGTGCTTGAAAATCACGTACAATACACGTGAGGTCATAAAGAAAATTTAATAAGGCCCCCTTTCCTCGCTGTAAAAATTTAATGCCTCAAATCCCCCCAAATGTTAATTTTTAATAATATTTCAAACTTATAGGGTTAAAAAAATAGTATATTGTTTCAAATTTGAATCTTGCTTTCAAACTTTCAAAATTCCGAACTCTATGGTGTACGTATAGTAAGGCTGTGAGAAATTCAAACCAAGCCAGAACCGTATAACTGTAAGATCAAACCGAATACTTCGAGTTATAGCAGGAAAACTTGTTCTCAATGGGTCTATTTCCATACTTTACTGTAATAAAACGATGTAGTTAAAGAAAATTAAATGTTTTTATTACTAGCTCACAGTTTAAGTACATATCATGGCACTTTAGGACCAAACAAATTATAACGACTATCGAACCAATAATATAAGTTTACGTACCGATTCCTAAAATCCTAATCTTTAGATTTGGGTATAGTGAATTTATATCGGTGCAGGCCCCTACACACGAAAGATATTTACGAGTACACATGGGAAATAAGAGCAAACATGTCATGATCTCATAACAAGAAAAACAATAAATATGGGCCACAATGTTGTTTTTCTTGATCGTTATGTTTGTTGGTTTTGTATCATACAGTACCTTGATTACTTTCTAATAATGGAAGTTAAGTTTCCTTTCTTTGTATACACATTTTTGTTCCCTCCGTCCCATATTAAGTGTCCACAATGGAATCTTTGGATGTCTCAAATTAAGTGTCCATATTCTATTTCAACCAATGAGATAAGAGTTTAGTGGGTAAAAATGATATTTGATTGGTGGAGAGTGTAGTTAGTGGAATTTTCTAAAACTTTGTGCATGATGTAAGCGGACACTTAATATGGGACGGAGGGAGTACTAACAATTACTTCATAAATTACAACCTTTGTTACGTGTTCTTTCATACTCTATTTGTCTTTAATGTCATAAACAAGTAATTATAAAAGTGTACTAATCATCAAGAAACAAGAATTAGTAAGCTAAAATATTACTACTATTATTGTTAAAAATTCGGTGGGGGTTTAAGAAATTTAAATAACAAAGTACAATCAAACAACGGTACCGTGGGAGACATAATCTAAGATAATGTTATTAAGAGTACGCAAAGCATTAAATTATGTCTCACCTTTGCATTTTCGTTAGAATCACAATAGTTGGTGGCTGGTGTAGTTGCGGTGGTTGAGCCAACTCTCTTTTCGTTCGTCTTCTTCTCATTATCATAGACGACATCGTTTTCAACTAACTTAAGCTCCAATGAGTTGCCCGTGGTAGAACTGTCACTGGTCGCAGTAAATCCACTATCAGACCAAGTAATCGTACTATTACTATTACTATTGCTGTTAGTATTACTCGTTGAGCTAATCACATCCGTGGTACTAGTTGAACGAGTAATATTCTCCTCTTTGAGTAAATCACCGAAGGATATTAACCTTTTGACCTCGTTGTTATTATGATCAGTTTTCTTCCATAAACCATGTTTCAATAACTTTCGAGAAAGGTTCCTAGACATAATATTAGTACTCTTAAAGGGAAAATTCTTGAATGCATTGAACATGACATTAGAAGCTCTTTGCAACATCGAACATCGTTTTGGTTTGGGCTTTGCTTTCCATATTGTTTTGGTTTGTTTCGAAGGAAGTTTAGGATTTGATTTAAGATCCATTTCGACAAGGAATCGAATGGTGGTGCAACGTTGGCGACGAGGGTATGATCTGAATCCGTTGGAAGAACATGAACTCATGTCGTCGAGTAAGAAATCTCGGAGTAACAGAGTTTTTGGCATTGTTTTTGTGATGATTTTGGGATTGTCGGAAAATGAAGCTCTTGAAGGTATTATTGACATGGTGAAGTTAAGGAAATTTTGGTTGGATGGTTAGGACTTTGAAATGGGGGGTACGGTGGGAATGACTTCTTATTTGAAAAGATATGATTTTTATAATGTTTGTAACACATGTTGATACGAGCTTACTTTCTATAATACGGAGTAGTAGTTTTTTATTTATTTATTTATTTTATATCGTCATAATTTTATAAAAAGTAAATCAAAATGTCTCAAAAAATTAAGGTGGTGTTTGAATTAATTAATAAGGAAAAAAAATGAATTCATTAAGTCATATGAAAATTGTTTATTTATAACTTAGTAAAAAAAGATGACTGAAAAATTGAGAGTGCATACATTAAGTCATCTCTTAATTAACGGTCTGGGAAGACAGATTGTTATGCCGGTTGTTGCCTGGAGATTGGTTCTCCAGGCGAAGCCTGTTGTAGCCTTAGCTAATAGTTGTCTGGAGAGGGGTTTTTCGGGTAAAGTATGTTGAGGATTTTCGCCTTTTGGGCCATCTATGGTCGTACGAGCATTAGCTATTAGGCTAAAACTCGCTTGAAAGTGTGTTCGTCTTTAGACTTGTTTGAGTAACCAAAAGTTAAAACACTAGTTGGAAACGACATATATACAAACACAATAAAGAAAGGGAAAAAAAGAAAAAAGAAAAAAGAAAAAAAAAAAAAAAAAAAAAAAAAAAAAAAANAAACAAAAAAATTTAAGGTCAAAGTTGACAAAGAAAGACTTAAAAAGTCAAAAGTGGACAAATAAATTGGGACGGAGGGAGTAGTAGCTATTTGTGTTAATAAAAATGTTTATTAATATAGTTGTAACTGTAATTATAAAATGTAAAATTACGTAAAAAGACATATACGCATAACATAAAAATTGGTTAAATAAATAATAAGGGTATACATGTAATTTGAGAGCCAAAACGTTAGTGACAAGATTTAAATGCTTCTTTATGAAGCGTTTTGAATAGAGCCGTTACACAAAATTTAACGTTGTTTGTTGCCAAACAAGCTTTGTATTTAAACTGCTAGTCGCTAGTTGCTCCAACACACTCACAAACGCCTGCTACAACACATGCCTTTAAACCCTTCATTTCTGAGCTGAGGAGTGCCAAAAAATACATATCGATACTGGTAGCCAAAAAATCGTTGAAATTGGTAGTCAATAGTATCTTACTAGTACCGAATGCTAAAAAATATATCGTATTTCTTGATACCCAATCGAGACCAGGAAAAAAAAAGGCAACTACTGTTCTTGATTTGACACTCCGCTAGCAGCAAAATGTAGCACAATCGGGTTATTGTCATCGTATTAAATATTATGAAAGAAGACTACACTAAGTTGAACGAGAGGACCACCATTACACAAGGGGTAATGTATATTTGTATATGGCAAAATAACAATTTAGTTGATAAATACAAACTTCCAACCAGTTGGGACTGTAGAAAACATTCAATTGACATAGATTACTCATAAGTAGGGTGCACTTTGACTGAGCTACAAGGTAGACGAGACAATATAAATATTAAAACCAAGTCTGCATCAAGTTTTTTTTAAGGGTAAAAAGGATTCACCCTTGTAAAATATATTAATCACAGAACCAAATAAGTACAATGGATACCACATTAAACCACAAACAACGCTTGAACAACCCACTAAACCGCTTGTGACAAGTGACGAAGCCAGGATTCTTCGCTCGAATGAGCCGATACAAAAGTAGAACAACAAAATAAATACATTAATCGTGAAACCTTATTACTAACATGTATTAAAATCTAAAAGTATAATAACCATTGATTTTTATAAATTATGCTTCTTAGTCAATTCATAATGTTAAGAATTATTGTTAACAATAGTATAAGCTAAAGTAGTAGTACACCTTAACCAACTATAACTCTCAATACACAACAAGTAAAAAATAGTGATATAATGTTATACGATCTAAAATAATTGAAACCAAATAACATATCCATAAATAAAAATAAAGGATGCAGATGAATAATTAGCAATACTTAAATACTTAACTGTCTATGTCAAGTTGAAAAGGGCCAAAACNAGTAGTAGTACACCTTAACCAACTATAACTTTCAATACACAACAAGTAAAAAATAGTGATATAATGTTATACGATCTAAAATAATTGAAACCAAATAACATATCCATAAATAAAAATAAAGGATGCAGATGAATAATTAGCAATACTTAAATACTTAACTGCCTATGTCAAGTTGAAAAGGGACAAATTGTTTTTTTTTTTTTTTTTTTTTTTTTTTTTTTTTTTTTTTTTTTTTATTATTATTATTATTATTATTATTATTATTATTATTATTATTTTGGGCCAAAAGTAAACAAGTTAGACTAAATACGTTACAAATATACAGTTTACGAGCAGGTCAGCCCGCGCGTTGCTGCGGGGATACTTTATCGATGTGTAGAACAATTGGGATAATGTATATTTAGGTGCAATTGTTGGTGTACGATAAAATAAGCTAGTATACATCGAATGAAGATTACAAATGCATCGTAACTGTATTTACTACATACCAGAAACATTTAACATCACAGTATAGTATTCATTATCATGTAACTCATATTATAAGTGACAAAAGGAAATGTTTATAGCGTCGGTTAGCACAACGTACATCGATCTTTTACATAACTGCAGCCATATGCAAATTGTGGTCGAAGTTCATTTCGAGATTTCGAGGTATACCAATCTTATAAATAGCTGCAGTGTTACTTTTTTGGAGCGGTATCCCAAGATCTGGACGTCTTTATCCTCTTCCCGGCTAGATTTCTTAGGAGCCTCATTTAAAGTGCTTGGGACTACTTATTCAAAACTACCTTATCAGTTGAAATGCAAGAAAACTTTAAAACATTATGCCATCAATTCTTCCATTCCCAAGTCCTTAATTGTCAGAATTTAGTAAACACTTAAGTTTGGTTAGAGTCCTACTATATGCACCGAGTTTTTACCAAGTCAAACCTATTGGAAACTGGTACTGTTAAAATTCTAATTTTATGGGATAAAGCAAACATTGATAAAACAAAAAGTACTTTTCAAATGTACAAATAAATATTGCTTGCACTCTTTCTTCCGTAAAAAAAACTCATTAAATTTCAATCACCACATAACATCACAAGGTTCACAACAACCATCATTTTTCTTCCGGCAACCACCCGTGAACATCGTAAATCACAACAAAAAAAAACACCTGAAAACCACCAGGCCATATCATAAAACATCAAAAACCTAATCCGTTACAACCCTAAGGTACTTCAAACAACTCAAAATGAAGACAACCATCGTTGTGACTCGCCGCCGGTGACCCCACCCTTCGCAACCTACCACCGGACACATACACCACCAAACACGACCACGCTATCTTATATCTTATATCTAAGACACAATCATCGTTGTCTCCGACGAATCATACACACAAACTTTTGCACTTTTCTAAATATTCAACAAACCTATCAGTTTTTTTGAGTTTCATGCGGGTCGATCTTTGATTTTTTTTTACTATTATTTTTTTTAGATCTATATATTTGGCTTGTATAATCTTTGGTTGAAATGAGGTTTTTGCAATTTGTGAAGTGCTAGTGAGGTGGTGAACTAGTGGGTGTAGATTTTTTAAGAGAGAGAAAGTGGAAGGATTGTGTAAAAATGTGAGAGAAGATGACAAGTTTTAATTATTATTGATTTTGGTGAAGCAATTATTGTTTGATAATGTTGGTGTATTTAGACTTACCCTTTGGTTATTATGGCTAACAGCTTCTAAAAAAGAATTGAAGGACACATTCAGAATTCTTGAGACACAAAATTTTAGAATTAGTTGTTAGAAATGGAAAAAAAATAATAATGTATTATTAACCTGGAAGTTTGCTTCATATGAAAATTGGTAAGAACTGGCCCGATACATAAAAATGGGTTGGAACTTGAAGCATACCATTTGGCATCCCAAATTTGGTGTGCTAATTGTAGTTGGTCCGGCACTGCCCTTGTGGTATCAAAAAATTTGGACGGGGATATAGCAGCTTCAACCTAATAGTGCAAGCGTTCCTTTGTAACTTTTGCTTCCATTGTGACCTTTAAAAAACAAAACATATTGTTAGATAACTTCCCTCTTTATACTATTTGGTAACACACTTGATCATAATGTCATAAATCCAAGTAACTTTGTATAAAGTAAAAGCCCAAACACCCCTTATGTTACAGCTTGTACAACTGTTATCCGAATGATTTATCAGTTTCGTTTTTAAGAGATAGTGTCTCTATCTCGAGCCATATGTCTGTAACATAGATCTATCTATTTCGTCAAGTTCAGTAGTTAAGGGGTTTGATGCAATACATCAGGAATTGTTAATCAGTGTAACAACTAAGCAATGTCTAGAAGTCATAATAGCAGGAACTTAAGAAATTAATCAATAGGTGATAATAAAAATAGATCCATATATCAGTACTATGATAGTTGATGGAGTCGATGTCGCATTCAGACCCCCAGAGAAATAGTTTGTACAAAATAGTTGGTATTTCTTTTTAAATACAAACTAGTTGGTATAGTTAGAAGCTTACAATTGCAGACGTCATCACAGCAACCACAAAGGCCAGTGGACCATTTGCCATAAGAGACCATAGGTTGTGGTGGAACACCGGTTGCGTACTGTGCCATTGGTGGTTGACCATATGCTGCTTGTAATGGTGATGATGGTGGTGGTTGCCCGTTGGAAGGGTACATGAGTGTATAAAGTTGGAGTGCTTTTGTTTAAGTGAGTACTAGTGATGAATAATTGTGGAGTAATATTTCAATAATATGCTGAGACACTTTTCTTCATACAAAATCTACTTACATAGAAATAATATCTAGTTATATGGTATTAGAGAGAAAATACAAAGAGCCTGCGAGGAAAATACATGCACGGGACAAGCGTGTTTGACTGTTCTATCCGCATCATATACAGGCAGGGCAGAGCCAGAAAATCATCATGATCAAAAAGGCAAACTTAATTTGATAATTTTTAAAAAATACACTACAAATTGATTCGTTAAAGAGCAAATTATCAAAATTATCAATTATTTTAATAATTTACACTATAATTTTTTTCGCTACAGGGCACGTGCCACCCTGCCCCCTCCCATCCTCCGCCTATCATATACATAACTCATTACCAACTTGGTGCATAAGAGTTGTAGTATATCATCTTAATAAAATAAAATTAACAGTATGTTTTAAATTTTATTGAAGTATATATACAAATCAATGTTTTTCTGTTTTAACAATAAGCTTTTATTATTTATTATTATTATTTTTTACTGTGTTCAATAAAGACCTAAGCATTTTTATAGTCAAAGGTTTGTTATGTTTCATTTTACACGCATACTTATCGATCATTAGAGAATATTTTCGTATAATCTATCCGAAGATTGACATGTTCATCAACAAATTAAACAAGTTTGGTTTGAAACAAAAACCGAGTGAATAACTTTGTCCATAATGTCGTTGTCGATAATAGTTGTCGATTTGGCCCAATGAACAGTACGTCTTTAGTCTACGCAATAAAACATTTCCTTTCACTTTCGAAGTCACAAGTCTCCTCTTCAGTCTTTATCATTCCAAGTTTCCTTTGAGCTTCATACTTGACAATCTATTTGGATCACTATTGACTCGATTTAAGTTGTTTGCTACGGGTCAATTAGTGCAATGTAAAATGGTAGAATATATCAAACAGATACGAAGAAAATACTTATATTGTTAATATGACCATGCATGCATGTACAAGTATATGGTTTTGGCTTGCATCTGCAACACCTATGTGAACTTCAAAATACTCCGTAAAATCATAGTCGTGTCACCTTTAAAGTTTATGAATAAAATGCATAGCCGTAAAATCATAAACAATAATGTGTCTTCAGTGCTACTAGTAAAATGTGAAGATTTTTTTTTTTTTTTTTTTTTTTTT
>LBNU01028771.1:0-22693 GCA_014162995.1 Artemisia annua | reverse complement strand
GTTTTTTTTTTTTTTCCCCGAAAAAAAGAGAGATCTTATCGTTTTGTGATTAGTTAAAGCTTTTCAACCATTTATGGTTCATTAGAATATTTGATATGAGAAAAGTTCAGTACAGAACAAAGAATATTTAAAGAACAAATAGCTACATCTCAACCGTTAATCTGACTTTCATCTGACGGTTAATTAGGGTGTTTCTTTTTTTCTGTTAGTGGAAGGAAGTGTATGGTCCATCAATTTAATATTATTTGTTTTGTAAGTGGGGTCCAATTTTCCCTTAGAAAGTCTATCCCTATACGAGTAGTATAAGGGGGACTCTTCCCATTAAGACCAATTAACAGCCATGGATCCCACATGGGCACCATGCATCCCTTATCTAACAAAAAAAATAAACACCCACTTACTCTCATATGTCTCATTCATTTAACTGCGGGGGTAATTGTGTAAATTTATTTCATTCCTCTTTACACTTTCACCCATTCATTAACACACACACTCTCTCTCACACATACACACACCGAATATTCATCTTCATTAGATCTAAATTTTTTCAAATCAATAATAACCAAATCTTTACTAAATATTTGATTTTTTTGGCTTGGTGATTGTGATTTGCCGGAGAATCCACCGATACCGATGTCCAGCAACAAATGGTTTAGTTGGAACCAACAGGTACAAATGTCCAGTTGCCAGTTGCAGGAAGTGGAGCGACGTCGTTTAGATCGATTTTGGGGTCCGTGTTTGATGTAGCTGCTGGTTCATTTGGAATGTTGCGATAACTGAGCGACTTGACCAGTTGACCTGGATAAAAATCCGATTATCTTTCTCTTCTAAATATTTAGATCGATTTTTCTTCTAAATATTTAGATCCGATAATATTTTGAACAAAAGTTTAGAAAAGTTAAGCTTTTGACAATGGTGGATGATTTGAAGAAAATTTACGTATAGAAGAAACGAGCAGGTCAGCCCGCGCGTTGCTGCGGGGATACTTTATCGATGTGTAGAACAATTGGGATAATGTATATTTAGGTGCAATTGTTGGTGTACTATAAAATAAGCTAGTATACATCGAATGAAGATTACAAATGCATTGTAACTGTATTTACTACATACCAGAAACATTTAACATCACAGTAGAGTATTCATTATCATGTAACTCATATTATAAGTGACAAAAGGAAATGTTTATAGCGTCGGTTAGCACAACCCACATCGATCTTTTACATAACTGCAGCCACATGCAAATTGTGGTCGAAATTCATTTCGAGAATTCGAGGTATACCAATCTTATAAATAGCTGCAGTGTTACTTTTTTGGAGCGGTATCCCAAGATCTGGACGTCTTTATCCTCTTCCCGGCTAGATTTCTTAGGAGCCTCGTTTAAAGTGCTTGGGACTACTTATTCAAAACTACCTTATCAGTTGAAATGCAAGAAAACTTTAAAACATTATGCCATCAATTCTTCCATTCCCAAGTCCTTAATTGTCAGAATTTAGTAAACACTTAAGTTTGGTTATTATATCTTCAAATTATAACATCTTCTAAAAAAGAATTGAAGGACACATTCAGAATTCTTGAGACACAAAATTTTAGAATTAGTTGTTAGAAATGGAAAGAAAATATTAATGTATTATTATCCTGAAAGTTTGCTTCATATGAAAATTGGTAAGAACTGGCCCGATACATAAAAATGGGTTGGAACTTGAAGCATACCTTTTGGCATCCCAACTTTGGTGTGCTAATTGTAGTTGGTGCGGCACTGCCCTTGTGGTATCAAAAAATTTGAACGGGGATATAGCAGCTTCAACTTAAGCGTTCCTTTGTAACTTTTGCTTCCATTGTGACCTTCAAAAAACAAAACATATTGTTAGATAACTTCCCTCTTTATACTATTTGGTAACACACTTGATCATAATGTCATAAATCCAAGTAACTTTGTATAAAGTAAAAGCCCAAACACCCCTTATGTTACAGCTTGTACAACTGTTATCCGAATGATTTATCAGTTTCGTTTTTAAGAGATAGTGTCTCTATCTCGAGCTATATGTCTGTAACATAGATCTATCTATTTCGTCAAGTTCAGTAGTTAAGGGGTTTGATGCAATACATCAGGAATTGTTAATCAGTGTAGCAACTAAACAATGTCTAGAAGTCATAATAGCAAGAACTTAAGAAATCAATAGGTGATAATAAAAATAGAGCCATATATCAGTACTATGATAGTTGATGGAGTCGATGTCGCATTCAGACCCCCAGAAAAGAGACCCATTACTCACTATCCAAGATTACCCAAAGACCCGTTTAGGACAACAATTTTGCAACACCACACACATCTGTTGAAATTACGATCTATGCTTATAACTTTCTGAAATTTAACCTCAGGTAAAAACAAACAAATTGAGCTAACTTATCCCACGCTGACATTACCTCAAATTCGTGCTTGTAAAGCTTCAACCAAAAACATAATATGAGAGCTGAAAGTTGTTCTTTCTGCACACCAAAAGGTCAGTTTAGAGGCGGAAATTTTAGCTTATTTACTTATAAGTTAGTCCATTGTAGAGAGCTTTAGCAGTTCACATAAGTGTATTTTAATGTATATAAAGTACTAAACTTAGAAAAATTAAAAAAAAAAATCACAGACGGGTAATATACCTTATTAGAAGATTCAAAATATGAAAATTGTAAAAGGTCATCGACGGCTCATTGTGTTGAATTGTATCCATATATTTGGTGCGTTGGTGTTTTCATGGGAACAATCTGTGGCACAGCTGCCACATTCTTAGTAAAACGCGGTGGTGGCTTATGTTGCATCTTTTCAGGCTACTGGGTGAAACTTGAACAAAGAGGCACACATATGCCAGTGGGTGAGAAACAGTGGTGGTGAAACTTAGAGGTGAAACTTAAAGCAAATGTCAAATGGGAGACTATATTGTGCAACTACATAAAGGTTGAAGCTTTTTGTAGATTAGGGGCAAATGGGTCGATTTGGGTTGTATTTGACATCATATGGATCATTCAAGAAGATTAGCTAAATAGGGACATAAACAATTCAGAAATCCAAACACATTCACATATGCAAAAACATACAAACTTTACCATAACTCAATCATCAAGCTTCCAAATTTAACAAATCCCACATCACAATTGACCAGAAAATTAAATGAAAACAAACCTGTTAAGAAAATGTGTTTGTTTTTTCATATGCCCAAATCTAACAACAGGCATCTTCAAATCCCTGAGGCACTACAACAAACAAAAGTGTATATTTATTCTCCGTAACAGCCTAAATTATTTTATGAAATAAATGAAAAACACAAATTGAAACTTTAAACCACATACCGATACTTTAAGTCAGTGGTATACCTGAGCAAAAAGCTCATCCAGTTGATTCAAACATGCACCGTTTGGTTTGAATCTCGATTTGAAGGGGCACTATTTGGTCTGTTTCATTTTTGCTCTTCGGGTAACGCCATCTACACGACATTTTCAAATATATTAATAATATAAACATGGTAAATTAAAAAAGTTGTAAGAAAAGATTTCAAATAATAACTTAAACCAAACACCCCCTTAATAATGAACCTCTATCTAAATAATGCAAGCGGCTTAGATGGTGTCTAAGATTGCATATGGTAAGTGCTTATTGGCTGTTAAAACTCTATAAGCATTTTCACCAATTGCGGGTTAAGCACGGACGTACATAGACACTTACAAAACCCACTGTATTAACAAATCATAAAAATCCTTTTTCGCTTCAATTTTGGTACTTTCTAAAAATTATTAAAAGTAGAATCAAATAAATAATTTGAAAGATTAGCAAAAGAGAAACTCACCTATTTATTAGCCGATTAAAGCCACCCATTTCAGGTCACAAACCCACCCAATCCAGCCCGTAAACCCACATGTTTCAGCACCCAAACGCGCAGATTCCAACCCCCGTTTCAACACCCAAATCCACCCATTTCAGGCCCCGAACGCGCCTATGTGAGTCCCATTTCAGCATCCTAACACACCCACTTCAGGCCCATTTCAACATCAAAATCCACCCTTTTGAAACCCCACTTCAGCCCCCAAACGCACCCGTTTCATTAGTTTATTACCTGATACACATGCCATAAAGCATTGCATCCGCTTTAACCTGATCCTCATGTGGTCGATTATTCATCAACTCATGTTGAGTAATCTCAATAACAGCCATAGCAATGCCATTCCTACTTCCCTTCCTCATTATTCCCACCTGACATGTCAGCGAATACCGTCTTCAAACTACATATGAACAAACAGCTTATGACACAAAGCTAAAATTACAGACTTTTTTTTACCTAGTCATAACTATTAACTAACCAAAACACATTAATACAAATGAGTGAAATCACATAAACCCATAAACAACAAAAACAAAGTATACCTTTGTATCACCATCACCAGATATATCCGCAACCGACTCAGCCCCTTTGCACTCTAACTCTTCAACCTTTCACACATGCAAAATCAAAACCCCATAAATAAAAAAATGTCAATCTTTTATATAAACCTTCAAAGGGTGTTAATTTAATGTCAAATAATTCGAAATATTCGAGACTTTAAAATTTAAAAAGAAAATGAGTTGCACATCTTAGATGCCATTTCAAGCTCAAATGTTGGTATGTTATTCTTCTTATCCATCTCCATCCTGTCACACCAGTTGAAAAATACGAAACCCATTTTCTTTTGTTGGCCAACCTGAAAAACGCGAGAGATGTTGAGATTTAATACCAAAAACACCACAAACCAATTATTCTCAATTAAATCAAAATTAAACTTAATCAAAAGAGCATGCCTTGCATATATTCGTTAATATCAAAGCTTGCTGGAAGAAATTAAGTTGTTGGTGTGTGTGAATCTCGAAGATGAATCTTGAATATAGGTTTGATTAGATAATTATGTAAAGGGGCGGTGGTATTTTGAGGGAAGGTTCTTGAAAAAGAAGACATAATGGAGGTGGGATTATAGATTAGTGTCTGGATTCTTCTCTAGATATAACAAAAGCAACATTACGGGGTCATTACGGAGATGCTACAGTACCTGTTATGCCCGGAAAACGGATGAACAGTGCTTATAACAGTTGTTTTACGGGACGGATGAACAGTACACCGTTCTAAATTGGCCAATGAAGAGAAGCCTAGTGCACCACTACCAACAGTGTATTGTGTACCTCCTTTGTACTAAACGAATATGGGCCACAATTTGGTGTGCATGTGTTCCGTAATTACTTTTGTAATCCCATTTTTTTGCCCAACGGAAAAACTGACGTTTAAATATATTGGATAATTTGCATGATACTAATAACCAAAATCCTTTTAGGGTGGGCTTTAGCCAACCCAAAGCATAAGCTGGCTTCGTCCCTGCTTGTGACATGCCACATAGCGATGACCAAGCTACATTACTAGTATCAAAGTATTGGAAGAGTCTTGGTGATGGTAGGCTAATGGTGAGGTACATGTAACATAAATCAGAGTTCATAGATTAAAATTTTGTCTTGTCCCCACAGATCAAGGTCATAATTGATTTTTCATTATCTGTTAGCCGTGGAATAGGTCGGCGAAGGAGACTAGTTTCCCTTTTAAGTATAGGACGAGTTTAAAACAAGTGTTCAAATGATTCTAATTTAGCAACATGTGACACGTGACAATAATTACAATAGTTGTTTAGAGTAGCCTAAATGAAACAGGTACTCGGATACAAGTATGCCATTTATGAGAAGGTGTTCACAAATCGGGTAATACTCACAGGAATCGAAAACCGAAACTTAACTGAACCAAATTTGTAACGGAACCGAAGTTACAAAAAGCCAACCAAATATTCGGTTTTCATTTAGGATTTGGTTTTGGCAAAATGAAAACCGAACCGANACCTTCAAAGGGTGTTAATTTAATGTCAAATAATTCGAAATATTCGAGACTTTAAAATTTAAAAAGAAAATGAGTTGCACATCTTAGATGCCATTTCAAGCTCAAATGTTGGTATGTTATTCTTCTTATCCATCTCCATCCTGTCACACCAGTTGAAAAATACGAAACCCATTTTCTTTTGTTGGCCAACCTGAAAAACGCGAGAGATGTTGAGATTTAATACCAAAAACACCACAAACCAATTATTCTCAATTAAATCAAAATTAAACTTAATCAAAAGAGCATGCCTTGCATATATTCGTTAATATCAAAGCTTGCTGGAAGAAATTAAGTTGTTGGTGTGTGTGAATCTCGAAGATGAATCTTGAATATAGGTTTGATTAGATAATTATGTAAAGGGGCGGTGGTATTTTGAGGGAAGGTTCTTGAAAAAGAAGACATAGTGGAGGTTGGATTATAGATTAGTGTCTGAATTCTTCTCTAGATATAACAAAAGCAACATTACGGGGTCATTACGGAGATGCTACAGTACCTGTTATGCCTGGAAAACGGATGAACAGTGCTTATAACAGTTGTTTTACGGGACGGGTGAACAGTACCCCGTTCTAAATTGGCCAATGAAGAGAAGCCTAGTGCACCACTACCAATAGTGTATTGTGTACCTCCTTTGTACTAAACGAATATGGGCCACAATTTGGTGTGTATGTGTTCCGTAATTACTTTTGTAATCCCATTTTTTTTCCCAACGGAAAAACTGACATTTAAATATATTGGATAATGAGAGTATTGAATTGACTGGATGGGATAGCATGTGGGGCAAAACTACTTTTTCCTTTTTTATTCTTTTTTATTTATTTATTTTTTTTGTCAGTGGGGAGTTAACAATTAACATATTTTTTATAATGTATTTCGTACTAATTTTGAGTTGTGGTAGGACTTAGGAGTGGTTGATTGTTTTGTTGTCCATCAATTATAAAGTTTTAAAGACTCCCTTTTAGTAGTAATGAAAAAAAATGTATCATAAACTATTTATTAATACTTTTGATTCACAATGAATCATTTGAGATTCATACAGAATCCCATAGGATTCACAATGAATCCCATGGGATGCACCAAAGAATCCCATGTGATTCATACTGAATCCTTTGTGATTTATCGTCTTTTACGAATCCCGTGGGATTTCTTTACGAATCCCGTGGGATTTTTCTGGACGGAAATTTTGAAAAAAAAAATCATCTTTTTACGAATCCTGTGGGATTTCTTTACGAATCCCGTGGGATTTTTCTGGACGGAAATTTTGAAAAAAAAAATCGTCTTTTTACGAATCCCATGGGATTTTTACGAATCCCGTGGGATTTTTCTGGACGGAAATTTTGAAAAAAAAAATCGTCTTTTTACGAATCCCATGGGATTTTTACGAATCCCGTGGGATTTTTCTGGACGGAAATTTTGAAAAAAAAAATCGTCTTTTTACGAATCCCATGGGATTTTTACGAATCCCGTAGGATTTTTCTAGACTGAAATTTTGAAAGAAAAATCGTCTTTTTACGAATCCCATGGGATTTTTTACGAATCCCGTGGGATTTTTTTGGACGAAATTTTGAAAAAAAAAAGTTCGTCGAAAGTATATAACAATGCATATCTATAGAAAGATAAATTTTTTCTCGTCGCGATGGTGTATTTTTCGTAGCTTGAAGATTTACCGTTTGCAAGATATGTTGTTTTTTAAAAAAATGTGGAAAGTGAGTTTTTATATTAAATGAGCTAAAATGTCAATTTTGCTCTCCCTTTGTTATTTTTTGATTTGCTCTTAGCCATTAGATGAAAAGTGGATTGATGGTTGGGATTGACTTATTTTTTTTTTAAGTGATACTTGTTTTGCATAGATCTCACCTCAAAATAGTGAGAGAATGATTAAATTTTCGGAAAATCATAAATCACTTGACGTGATGAGTCGAGAATTATAGATTTTTGGTCTATTGATACGTGAATGTTTTATAAATCAATTGGTTGCAGATCGAAATCTCGTATATGACAATCGTGAGGCATTAATGTGAATAAGTTATTTTACAAAATAAAAATAAAACATTAATTGCTCAATAATGATAACTAGATTCATAGGTTGTAAAGAACTAGCAGGACACAAGCGCGATGCGACGGCGGGTACCCTGTGATTATATTTTGCGGCGAACAAATGTTACCCGCAACAGCGACCCCCATCAACCTTCAATTTTCCTGCCACCCTAGTTTTTTCACTCCTGTGACCTACATGAGGCCTTTTAGGCACAGTAAGGCGACTGACAATTTTTTTTCAACTATTTTAACAATAAATTAAATTTCATTAATAATTATAAAAAAAACAAAAGAAAAAAAACAAAACAAAACATTACATAATAATTCAAATACATTTATAAACATTACAAATAACCAGTCTAGCCTTTTTTTTCGTTAAGTGAATCTTAAGTACCCGGTCTAGCCTTTTTATGGTTAAGTGAATATTGATAAGGGTCAATACCGACCTCGACAATAAAAGATAACCCCAAAAAATTAGTCACTTTGTCATTTTAAAGTCCAAGTATGACACAATTTTATGACTAATTTTTGGATTGACCCACTTATTGTAACCATACCAGCCCAAAATTAACCCATATAAGTCATTATATTCACTAATTTTCCGATAGGCCTAATTCCACATCCACTAACCAACCCTAATAATTTCTCTCATTTATAACCCTTACACATACTAAAACCACGCCTACCACTTCTCCTTCATCTCCCAAACACAGTATCAAGATTATTTATCTCATTTTTCTTTCTTTCTCATATTATCAACAACAACTGCAGCAACTACAATCACCATGTCCCTTTGGTTTCTTGCTCCATATCTCCGAATCACAAACCCACTTCAAACACCCTCTATGGTTACTTTCGGCTTAACACGGACTACACCAAGAAACGTTAGTTCGTTTTTGATACAAACCGAAGTTTCATCACGTCTTCAAGATATTTTTTTGTCTCGGGTAGGTTTGTTTTTGGTTTCCTGTCTTATTAAACGAAACAAAGATAGAATATAACAGGTTTGTTATCATTCTTTCTTTATATTCGGATATAAAAGAGATATTTTAACATTCCTAGATTTATGATGATATCCTCTTTCATTTTTGTCTTTATGAACAAAACTTGGAAAGTTAAAAGAGGAACTTGAGATCACGTGTTTTTCTTATTTGTTAGAGATAGGTTTCGTTGTTGGTTGAGGTTATACTTTTTTTCGAAGCAAGATCGATGACGTAGTCTTCTTTTTGGTTGAGGGTACCTGAGATCTCGTAGTCTTCTTTTTGTTTTTGTTTTTGTGTCTTGGTGTAGTTAGATTAGAGTTGTGGGGTGTTGTGGAGGGTTGTACTGTAATATTGTTCCGAATTATACTTGAGAACTCGTTTAGATTTTGAATTTTAGAGGGTTGTACATTATGATTAAATGATTGTAATATTAGGTGCAGAGGTGTTTTTAATGCTATTAATGTATAATTCTAAGGATTTTGGTCTGAATTTTGATTCATGCTTGTTTTTGTTCTACACAATGCTTTGCTTGTTGTAACTATGAAAATACCTTGCTTTAAAGTGTTGTAAACCTTGCATCCTTTTTTGTACATCTTGATTTTTTGGAGAGAGAGTCATTCCTCCATTATAAGTAGTATAGATATATATCATGGATATTAGGCTTAGAGTAACGGCCCTATTCTAGATATTAGGCTTAGAGTAACGGCCCTATTCTAGACCTTTACTGGACTGGGTCATAGACCTATTCATTTTATATAAAATCAATCAATAATGTGGCTGAAAGTTTATAAGTTTTTGGTAGGAGAAATCAGAAAAGCAAATATATATTTTTTAACAGCAATTCTTTTCACATCTCTATACCATTTTATCTCACAAATAACTTTAGCGAAACTTAAACCTACACTTATTGTCACATTTGGTTCGTGGGCAACTTAGATACTACTAGATGTTCTAAAGCTGACTTTCATCAGTATAATTTCTGTATCGTTTTACCACTATTTTAAAATAATTTGAGTTAATGATTATATACTTTCCATTTTTGTTGAACCTTTTAGAAATTATAAGTACTTGTTAATACTAAACCGAAATATGGTAGTATTGTCCAGCAAGAATTATGATGATTTAATCTCCAGCTAGAATGTTTACTAAAATATTTCATATTTATCTACACATTACATGTTTGGTAAACACTTTGGTAATGAAAACAAATGCCCAACTTGTACTTAACAAAATATTAAGAGAAAATCCAAAGAGGCTGCAAGGAACCTATACAGGACAACTTTGTTTGACTGTTCTAAACACGCCCATAACACATCACCAACTTTGTGCATATAAATAGGTATCACACAACACTTCAATATATATCACAACATTCACAACCGATCCAAACTATATATATACTCGATCCAAACTATATATATACTCAAGTAACTCACTTTGATTTTTTAATCATGCATTCTTCCACCGCGCCGCCACCACAATATGCCACCGGAGTCCCAGCTCATCACATGACCACCCCCGGTGAATGGTCCACCGGTCTTTGTGATTGCACCAAAGATATGTCTAGTTGTAAGTTTTAAACTTATAGCGTGTCATGAATCGATAAGAACTTGTTATATAAGGTTGTTTTTATAGAAGTTTTGTATTATATTTTGGAACTATAGGTTGCTTGACATGTTGGTGCCCATGCATTACTTTTGGACAAATTGCTGAAGTTGTCGATAAGGGAACCACTTAATTGTAAGTGTTTATGGATCCGGTTTGATCACTTACTGACTTACATATAGCTTTTGTATATAGGTCTTGTATAGTATGTGTAAACATACATTGAAACTTTGAAATTTGAAATTGATTTAACCTGATAAATTAGTTCTTTTGGTGTGTAATGCAGCTTGTAGTATAAGTGGAGCTCTTTATTCAATACTTTGTCTATTCACCGGCTGTGAATGCATATATTCTTTTATGTATCGTTCTAAATTGAGGCAACAATACATGTTAACCGAGCAACCATGTAATGATTGCCTCGTCCGGCCATTGTTGTTGTGAGTGGTGTGATCTTTGCCAAGAGTATCGTGAGCTTAAGTACCGTGGATTGGAACCTTCTCTTGGTAATTAAACTTTTTCAATACGTTAGGATATAAGTTATAACATGTATATGTTGTTATCTAACTTGAGTTTTCGCTCATTTTGCAATATTCAGGATGGCAAGGAAATCTCGCAAGACAAAGTCAAGGAGTAGTGACGCCACCCGCTGGTCCGGGAGAAATGAAACGTTAACGTTTGTGGAAACGTTAGTTTAATAACAATGATCGAAGAAATTTGTCATCATGGGAGTGTAAAGATTTGAAATATCATGTTTATTATTTTCTCTTGTAAGACTTGTAGTTTTATTTCATCTTCATCTATATAATTAGAAATATAATGTATACTTACCTTGGCCCATAGCTTATTCACTGTGTGTTCCTTGATCATTTTTTAAAAATGCATTCTCTTTGTAAGTTTAATATAATGCGTATATATATAATTAATAGTTTCCTTTTCACAATAAAGTTTGATTAAGTATAAAGAAAAAAACAATACAAAAGTTTTAAATGGACATTGTTTGGGTAACAAATGTTTTCATGCAATCAGCCTTTAAAAAATTGTTATAACACAATAAAAAAGTACTAATATATAGATTGTGTTAGAGTTGTCACGTCAGCTTTTCATCTATAACCTAGATGTTATACTAAGCACAAAAATAGGCTCCCTCATCACTTGAGTTATACGATCCGTCGTGCCTCACAATTTTTTAATTTTTTAATTTATTAAATATAACAACACATTTTTATTAAACTAAAAATTATGATACAACAGGATATAAAAATACTATATAGAAAAGATAGAACCTAGTGATTAAGGTTTCAATTAGAAAAAGGAAAATCGTGATAACACCGCGCGGTGGCGGCGGCACTAGAGCCTATGACACCACCACCGGTATGATGGCTCGTGTAGGTGGACAACGTGGTCGAAATGCAACCGTACCGATTGATCTAATAAGACTTTGTTTTCAATGCAATAAAGCAACTATGTATACACGGGACGAGGACAAATACGAATCACACAAGGTCTTATCTTCATTCAATTATTCATTTCAGCTGGATCGAATGGTGGCATCGGGACTCCTTGATTCTGTCTAGCCATATTTCCATGCCATCCTGAACATGACGAGTAAGAACTTAAATCAGATTCTAAATAGAGGTGTAGTATACCTGTGCATATTAGCTTATTTATTAGAAGCAAGAGAGAAATTTTTACCAAGAGACATGTCAAATCCACGATGCTTAAGTTCACGATACTCTTGGCATAAGGAACATGATTCACAACAACAATGACGAATGCAATCATTGCAGGGTCCGCCGGCCAACATGTATTGTTGTCTCATTTTAGACCGGTACATACAAGAATATATCCATTGAAATTGAATAGTTAGCAAAAGTACTGCATAAAGGATCCCGTGTACTGCACAAGCTGTTGTTACACGTAAAAACAAAACTATCAGTGACCAAGGTAACATAGAATCATCAACCAACATGTTGTAGTTTCAAGTGACTGAGACATGTATGCAATATTGGTTTTCTCCAACCTTGGCGTGTTTTA
Organism: Artemisia annua; assembly: GCA_014162995.1. Lineage (NCBI taxonomy): Eukaryota > Viridiplantae > Streptophyta > Magnoliopsida > Asterales > Asteraceae > Artemisia > Artemisia annua. The sequence continues at coordinate 10,110 of LBNU01028771.1, read as the reverse complement.
TTGTACGTTTACATGATATACATATATATATATATATGACTTATTTTTGTACCATAAATTATTGTATGCATAAAAACTTACGAGTAGTTCCCTTGTCAACAATCTCCGCAATTTGTCCAAAAGTAATGCATGGACAGCAACACGTAATGCAACCTACAGATTGTTAAGATAGAAGGTGAAACATTAACAAACAACTTGTTAAGATTGTTTGTACAAAATTATTAGTCAATAACCTTTTTTTTTTTTTTTTTTCTTTTTTTTTCAAAACAAACTCACACAACATAAGAATCTCATTAAACTTGCAACCTCTTAGTTTGGGACATAACCATCTTGTGGATACAAATGGACTAAAGGCATATATAGTGAAGTTAAAAGCTTACAATTGCAGACGTCATCGCAACAATCACAAAGGCCGGTGGACCATTTTCCGTTAGAGACCATAGGTTGCGGTGGAACAACGTTTGTGTCTTGTGCCATTGGTGGGTGAACATATGGTGCTTGTAATGGTGACGATGGTGGCTGACCATCTGCTGCTTGTTGTGGTGGCCCGTTGGAAGGGTGCATGATTGTATAAAGTAATTGGATTGCTTAGTTTGAATGAGTAGTGATGAAGGATTGTGGATTAATATTTATAACCTTGTACGTAGGCATCAATTAAGTTGATCATTTGTCTTGGGGCTATTTCCGTGAAGGTATATATGTATACTTGTGTATATTTCGTTGGAGAGAAGAATTTTATAGGTTATATTTAGCGAAATTTGTTTGATGCTAAGTTAAACTATTATATATGAATACTTACACCTCGTACACGCACGCAGGGGGTTTTAACATAAGTCACACTAACAAAGTTTTAACATAAGTCTAACTTATGGCCCATTTGGTTTGCAGATGGGTTTAAAATTATAATTTGGATTTAGTTTTAAATTTGGATTAGTATTTTGATTTGTATTTGATTAAGGTAAAAAGAAAAAAATAAAATAAAATAATACGAGTAATAACTAAATAAGCCGTTCAAAAAAAATAACTAAGCCTAATAAGCATGTCTTATTTTACCAGGGTGCAGGATTACTCCCCTTTACCCAAAATAAGCATGTCTAAAGCTAAACCTACAAATTTATCGGTGATACTTGTCAACGATTTTAAAACTAAACTAACCTTCTATGTGTTTCCCGTTATATCCTCACTAATATTTAAGTGATTTCTTAATTTATGTTGTATGCCTCATCACTCTGTACCTTCTCGAAAGTCTCTATCACATATCTACGAACCCTAAAACTGCCACCCGCCATCGTTGCTAATTGCTACTGCCAAAATTTCTTGCGCCATAGTTCTTATTTTTTAATCATTATTTCGACACCATAATTCTAACTACACTACACATGCCTCCTTTTTTACAATATCATATACATAAAATCAGAGATTAAGAGGCATCTTCCTTGAAATATTTGTACTTGTAGTTTTGTGATATAGATGTCATGAATTTGATACTCGTAATGATTAGTCAAATTCGAAAGTGTTATTATACTAGTTAGTAATTCTTTCTTTGATGGGAAAATTGCTAAAACACATCACATAACTGACGCATCACAAAGAAGGAAATGAATAAGAAGTAGCAGGATTGAGAGAGAATGAAAAAATATAACCAAATTATCTATTATCTACTTATTTATAAGGGTACATTAGGAATAATGAAAAGATTTAATTTAGTTTCTGATCCTATAAACATGTCTCATCTTAGGAGTTTTATGCATATAATTAGGTCTGGCAATTAGGCACATATATCATTTCTTGAAAGAAAAAATATATTTATAAAATACATGAATTATATTTTTATAAAATTATACATAAATATGATATTAGAAGATAGGTGATTTGCACACTAGCACAATTGATTAGCACACTCAAATTATGTGTGTTTTGACATTTAAAACTTTACAGGGTGAAAATAAGTAAAAATGATGTGAGGGTTTAAATGTCAAGACACTCATAGTTTGAGTGTGCCAATCAATTGTAAAAGTATGCAAATCAACTCCCATATTAGAAATGTAGAGAGTGAGAGAATAAATGTATGAGCTGACCAATCCACTCTAACCCACACTTTATGTAAGAATTTGAAAAAGATACATTTAACTTTAAACCCATATTTGATAACAAACATAGTTTTTGACTTTAGCTTTCAAAAACTATGGGTGGCAATTTTTGACACGACAAAATAAATGATACGAACCCGACACGAAGTTAAACAGGTTTGGGTTGAAGATAAACAAGTTTAGGTAATAATAATAATAATAATAATAATAATAATAATAATAATAATAATAATAGTAATAATAATAATAATAATAATAATAATAATAATAATAATAATAATAATAAATAAAAAACCTGACTAACCCGTCTAATAAACGAGTCGTGTTTGGGTTGAGTAAATATTAAACCCAGGTCAACCCGTGAACTCGTTTAATTATATAAGCCTCTAGAAATAAAATATATACTTGGATTTATGTTAAATTTGGATTAAATGTATTTTGCTATGTATTTGGTATGAGTGAATTACAATTATAACTCATATATCATTGAAATTGGTGCATAATTATTTTGTTTTTAGATCCTTATATCCTTTTTGCATTTAAACTTGTCAAATCGACAAACCAATACCTCTTTACCTAAACATGTTAAATGGCTCACAAACTGGTTACACGTGTTATGCAAGTCTGGTTTAGAGTTGAGTTTCTTGACACGATTAATAAATGGTCGTTTTTAGGTAGATGTTATACTAACCCACCAACCCGCTAACCAGAATAGGTCAACTCGAACACGACTCGATTGCCACCCATATCAAAAACCCATGCTAAAACCATATACCAAACGTACTCTTATGGCCCATTTAGTTCTCAGAATGTTTTAGAGGAATGGTAATCTGTCAAGCGATTTGAAAAGTAATCTGAATGAATTGTAATTTGTTTAAGAAATTATAATTGTAATCTTAATTAGTTGCAATATAAATATATTGTAATTGTTGTCTTTGTAATAATAATAATAATAATAATAATAATAATAATAATAATAATAATAATAATAATAATAATAATAATAATAATAATAATAATAATAATAATAATAATAATGATGATGCTTTAAATTATAAAATTTTGAATTATAACGTAACTCAAAATATTCCATTCAACTTATTATGTAATCTGAATTCCCTCACTCGATTTAACTAAAGTGACTGAATTACAATTGCATTGTAAAGCAAACACCCTATTTAATATAATTTGAATTACAATTACGTTCATTCTGCAAACCAAAAAACCTACGTAATATAATCAAAGTACAATTACATCCAATTACGACAGATTATGACGAACTAAATGGGGCCTTAATAAACATCTGCGTAATTTTTATTTAAAAATACTTATACATAATCTATAATGATCATCTTCATTGATAATTATCCCTCCATCCCAAAATAAATGTCCACTTTTCACTTTTGAACACTTTTTTTTCAACTTTGACGTTAAATATTTTTGTTTGTGTTATATGATACTTGATGAAAATTATACCAATGAAAATACATTTAAAATCCAATTCATTCATATATTTTGCATCAATTACTATATAACACACACAAAAATATTTAAGGTCAAAGTTGGAAAAGATTGACTTCAAAATGTCAAAGCGGACATTTATTTAGGGACAAAGAGAGTCATATTTATCGTATAGATTTGGTTTTTGTCTATAGTATTTGATATCGATTATTATTATGTATATATTTTTGTTGCACGAAGGATTTGACTTTGTTTAGTTGAAACTGTGTGTTGATATTGTTGTTTAAAGTTAAATATTGATCATGTTGTAGACATTATGTGTGTTTAATAGCACGTAATTACATTTGATGAACTTAAAGACAAAGTTAAAAATAATGCTTTTTTGGATTTTCTATTTAAACTTTAAGATGAATTACATGAGTCGATGTTATATGTAAATCTCTTGTATTTATTTGCATATCACAGTAAACCGTGCTTTCATTTTTATGTTTACAAATAATGAAACTAAAAGTACAACATGTTTCTCTCTATACTTCAATCTCCTGTGCGTATTTCTATTCAACCTAACATCCAACATCTTATCAAGTCACAAGCCAATAGCAACCTCATAATAACAAAAAGAAGGAACAAAAGAAACCAACTAATCTCCACAACAACAAACAAAAGGGCTTAAATAAATAAGAAATACAAGACTAAAAATCTCGGGTTTTTATCCTTTCAAGATGAGATCTTCAAAAGATCTAAACAAGACATACCCTTCCTTGATCTTTTGACACTAAGAAACGAAAACAAACACACCTACCCGAGACCTTTTCAAAATCTTGAAGCCAAGAACCCATAACGAATTCAAAGTCCAAAATGATCATTTAGATTTGGGTTATAAGGGTCGCGAAAGTGTGTGGTTTGTATTTGTGATTTGTGTTTCCAAATCAAGACACCCAAAAGTGTATTGAGATTATTTGTACGGTTAAGGATTCAAAGTTTGGTGGGTGAGGTAAGAATGAAATGAAGATGTGGTGGCTGGGAGATGAAATGTTATTGTGTTTAGGTTTAGGGTTAAATAAGTGAAAAAGTGTTTTGTTTAGTGAAGATAATAAGTGTGTGGCGAGTAATAATTCAACAAAAACAAGGTCGGATACTTTCAGCTTTGTGGTTTGGCCAAAGATTTTGGTTACTATAAATTATAGTTTAGGCCGAGTTGTCTTAGAGTTTACACTACCACTTTGAGTTGGGCTAAGAGTTCAAGGTGAATTTTCGGGTTGTTGAAATTAGCTACCGAGCTATTTAACATGAGGCCGTGAAAGACAAAGTGTTAATCGTGAGAAAAACATAAAATTAAAAAATATTGATCGTTGAAAATTGTGTTACAGGGTACCAGCCGCTGCAACGCGCGGGTATCCTGCTAGTAAAGATATAAAAGAGGCTGCAAGAAAACCACATGCATGGTACTATATGGGGTGTTTATTTTCCTTTGATGAGTGAGCTCAAACTTTTAATTCATCTTATGAGAAAGACCCGTGAAAATCACTCTCTCGTTATTTAAAGCCTAAAAAAGACATGTTCGATAAGACCACTTAATCCCCAATAGAAAGAGGCTGGAAGGAAACCACATGCATGGTACTCTATGGGGTGTTTCTTTTCCTTTGATGGGTGAGCTCAAACTTTTAATTCATCTTATGAGAAAGACTCGCAAAAATCACTCTCTCGTTATTAAGAGCCTAAAAAAGACATATTCGATAAGACCGCTTAATCCAATTAAAAAAAAGAAAAGAAAATCACCACCTATGACTTCTATACACATCATATACATATGTAACTCATTACCAACTTGGTGCATAATATCTGTTTTATATCGGGCCTGTTTGGTACGTAGCTTTTTTGGAGCTGTAAGCTTTTTATTACAAAAAATAATCTCATCCAAAACAAGTAGCTCCGTTTGGATACATTAACTTCAAGCTTTTATTTTAAACAAGTAGCTCTAAAATGAAAAGCTGATTCATGAAGCTTTTAAAATATTTCGGAGCTGTTAAAACGAAAAATTATTGTTAACAGCTTAAAATTACATTTAACAGCTAATTTACCAAACACTTTAATTGAGAAAAAAATACAGCTTGTAGCTCATGTTAACAGCTTTGCAGTTTACAGCTTACAGCTTACAGTTTACAGCTTACAGCATACAGCTTACAGCTAGTTTTGCCAAACATACCCGAAGAAGTGTGTTTAAATTGTATTGAAGCATATATAATAATAATAGCAAAGGGCTTTCTCTCAGTTGGTACCCACCTTTCGAAAAACCCATGGACCCACTGAAGAGATTTTGTGGATAAAAGGTTACAGGTTCGAGTCTCGGCTTGTGCTCACTCTAGTTGGTGCCCTACTGGGTCAGGAGAGTTGCCAGAGCTATTCTTTGTGTGAGGGACAAAGGTTGGTGCCTAAACACACCCGTGATCGAAGTGTTCTCGCCAATTCAGACATTGTGTGGATATATAATAAAAATCTTTTTCCTGCATTGACAATGAACTTTTTTTTCCTTTTTTTTTTTGTGTGTGTGTTCAATAAACACATAGCATTTTTTATAGTTAAAAGTTATAATGTGTTTCATTTTAGATATCATTAGAGAATATTATCGTTTAATCTATCCTCAGATTGACATGTTCATCAACAAAAAAGTTTGGTTTGAAACGACCACCGAGTGAGTCCATAATGTTGTTGTCGATAATAGTTGTCAATTTGGCCCAATGAATAGTACGTCTTTAGTTTTCGCATTAAAACATTTCCTATCACTTTCGAAGTCACAAGTCTCCTCTACAATCTTTTATCATTTCAAGTTTCCTTTGAGCTTCATACTTGACAGTCTATTTGGATCACTACTGACTCGATTTAAGTTGTTTGCATACGGGTCAATGAGTGCAATGTAAAATGGTAGTAGAATATATCAAACAGATTCGAAGAAAATACTTATATTGTTAATTTGATCATGCATGCATGTATAACGTATATTATACATTGCATCTGCAACACCAAATTGAACTTCAAGAGACTCCGTAAAATCATAGTCGTGTTACCTTTAAAGTGTATGAATAAAATGCATTTAGTATAACGTATATTTTGTTTATACAGCTATCTATCTATCTTATATTATTTTATTTTATTTATGGTATTCAAGAAAGAGTTCTCTTCAAACTCAAAAGTATGAATGGTGTTACAATCTTTGACCAATCAGAAACAAAGAAGATAACCTACATAATCATACACAATAATACATAACTCACTTGACGCGATGAGTCGAGAACTGTAGATTTTTGGTCTATTGATACGTGAATGTTTTATAAATCAAATGGTTGCGGATCGAAATCTCGTATATGATAATCGTGAGACATTATATATATAGATTAAAACCCTACGTCCTCGCTAATAAAATAGGAATACTGCTAATAAACAATTCTTTTAACTTGGCCGTTTTTGTTAGCCCATCAGGCGTTGCCAAAGTTATTCCAAATAAATCAACGGCCAAAAAAAAGGTTTCTCTTTTGTTCGATGATGTACGTTACCTACGCTTTGAGTTAGTAACGAAACACGTCTCCGACTCATAAATCAGCCAACACACGAAACAAGAAAAGATTCCCAGATTCATCTAAGGTAAAAATTCGGTTCCACGATGCGAAGTAAGAACAGGGAAATCTTTAACTGCAGGTATGTGATGTCATAATTTAATCTTAGATAGTCTCATTTGATTACCGGTAAAAGAACCGAATCATCGGTATAGCGATACGACCCGAGTGGTGGAAGTGGTGGTGGTGGAGGATATGAAGACGATGGTTACGCGTATCAAGGGGGAAAGGCCGAGCCGTATGGTGCTAGGGGAACTGGAGCGAAGTCGAGTACTTGGAAGGAGACGGTGGAAGTGAATTGGTTTTTGAAGAATATTGATATACTTATTTGTCTATGTAATATTTTGTATTCTTAGGTAGCAAAACTAATTACGAGATTTGGTTTGTACGTCGTGTAGTTGCAGAGGTTCAAAACAGGTTTCGTCAGCAGATGCACAAGTTATATGAACAAGTTAAATGTGGTGCATACAAAGAAGTTAATTAAAAGTGATGCACACAAGGTCTGTCTTCTTAGCACACGTAACCGTATGTATACGAACTTGCCATGAAATGACCCTCAAATATTAACGAAAGTGCATATGCAGGGGCGACCTAGGTAGAGACTTTGGGGAGGCGGTGCCCTCCACGGCTCGCCGAAAAAGTTCAGATTTTAGTGTAAAAATTTTTTTGGGACCTTTTTATTAAAGTGCACCCCTCCAAAAAATCAAATTGCCCCCCACCTTGAAGCCAAAAATGTAAAAACCTTAGTTTTTAGTNGTTAATTTGATCATGCATGCATGTATAACGTATATTATACATTGCATCTGCAACACCAAATTGAACTTCAAGAGACTCCGTAAAATCATAGTCGTGTTACCTTTAAAGTGTATGAATAAAATGCATTTAGTATAACGTATATTTTGTTTATACAGCTATCTATCTATCTTATATTATTTTATTTTATTTATGGTATTCAAGAAAGAGTTCTCTTCAAACTCAAAAGTATGAATGGTGTTACAATCTTTGACCAATCAGAAACAAAGAAGATAACCTACATAATCATACACAATAATACATAACTCACTTGACGCGATGAGTCGAGAACTGTAGATTTTTGGTCTATTGATACGTGAATGTTTTATAAATCAAATGGTTGCGGATCGAAATCTCGTATATGATAATCGTGAGACATTATATATATAGATTAAAACCCTACGTCCTCGCTAATAAAATAGGAATACTGCTAATAAACAATTCTTTTAACTTGGCCGTTTTTGTTAGCCCATCAGGCGTTGCCAAAGTTATTCCAAATAAATCAACGGCCAAAAAAAAGGTTTCTCTTTTGTTCGATGATGTACGTTACCTACGCTTTGAGTTAGTAACGAAACACGTCTCCGACTCATAAATCAGCCAACACACGAAACAAGAAAAGATTCCCAGATTCATCTAAGGTAAAAATTCGGTTCCACGATGCGAAGTAAGAACAGGGAAATCTTTAACTGCAGGTATGTGATGTCATAATTTAATCTTAGATAGTCTCATTTGATTACCGGTAAAAGAACCGAATCATCGGTATAGCGATACGACCCGAGTGGTGGAAGTGGTGGTGGTGGAGGATATGAAGACGATGGTTACGCGTATCAAGGGGGAAAGGCCGAGCCGTATGGTGCTAGTGGAACTGGAGCGAAGTCGAGTACTTGGAAGGAGACGGTGGAAGTGAATTGGTTTTTGAAGAATATTGATATACTTATTTGTCTATGTAATATTTTGTATTCTTAGGTAGCAAAACTAATTACGAGATTTGGTTTGTACGTCGTGTAGTTGCAGAGGTTCAAAACAGGTTTCGTCAGCAGATGCACAAGTTATATGAACAAGTTAAATGTGGTGCATACAAAGAAGTTAATTAAAAGTGATGCACACAAGGTCTGTCTTCTTAGCACACGTAACCGTATGTATACGAACTTGCCATGAAATGACCCTCAAATATTAACGAAAGTGCATATGCAGGGGCGACCTAGGTAGAGACTTTGGGGAGGCGGTGCCCTCCACGGCTCGCCGAAAAAGTTCAGATTTTAGTGTAAAAATTTTTTTGGGACCTTTTTATTAAAGTGCACCCCTCCAAAAAATCAAATTGCCCCCCACCTTGAAGCCAAAAATGTAAAAACCTTAGTTTTTAGTGTTAAAAAAATAAAATTATGACCTTTTTATTAAAGTGCATCACGAATTTTATAAAAAAAAAAAATTTTTGCCCCCGCCTTGAAAAATCCTGGGTCCGCCACTGTGCATATGCTAAATTAAGGGTTATCTTATATGTTAGGNTTATGACCTTTTTATTAAAGTGCATCACGAATTTTATTAAAAAAAAATAAAATAAATAAATAAATAAAAAAATAAAAAAAAAAAATAAAATTTGCCCCCGCCTTGAAAAATCCTGGGTCCGCCACTGTGCATATGCTAAATTAAGGGTTATCTTATATGTTAGGTGTGTATTCAAATTAAAACCAAAGGATATACAGATGTACTCCTTTGTTACGTGGTATTTTTAATAAATAGCAAGCCTATAATAATTGTATGAATAAACCAATAATGGTTCTGTTGTTGAATATAGTATGCATAGCTCTTCAAATTCGACAGCTTTTTTTTGTGAAATAGTTGTTAACACTTAGTTTTTTGGCTCGATGTTTTAGTAGTTTGGGTGGCCATTATTTAAGTCCACATTTTTTTCCACAACATGCTGCTACTATTTTCCATAATGGCACAGACTTAGGGGGTGTTTCTTTTTCCTCTTAGCTAAGGAAATGAGTAGACCCCACTTCTATTACTTCCTCTTAATGGGGAGGAGCTCATATTTTACACTCTCTAGATATAGATGAATTAGTGGAAATGAGTAGGCCCCACTGCAAAAAGAAATATTAAATTATGTTTAGTGGGTCTATATCCCTTAGCTAAGAGGAAAAAGAAACACCCCC
>LBNU01028770.1:13607-40884 GCA_014162995.1 Artemisia annua | reverse complement strand
TTAAATAAAATACGAGATATCTACTCGGTCTAATGTAACATTTCATACAAAAAAAACGAAGATTAATACCATACTCACATAACTATCCGATAGGGTCTATCATCATCATCAGCCAAACACTAGATATTAAGGATGACCATCAACTAACTGTCATTTCCTGGGGATAAATTCTTAGCATAATTCTAACCTATTCATCCACGAAGAAACAATAGTACGATTACTAGAAAGTGGGAATCTTGGAAACGATCCTCTAAACAATCAGAGATCTAAAAGTGAAACGTCTTTATTATCTCATATATAAATTTATTAGAACGGGACAATCTTACAGTACAAAATCTAACTAGGAAACAAAATTCGAAAAGTAGTGAAAATGGAAATCTATAAAACAACGCAATAGATGGAGCTAAAATTAATTCATGTAAGCAAGTCCTTATACTAGACAAAAAAAAGAAATATTTTTAGAGAATATAGAGAAAAAAAATCCAGGTTTTTTTCTTCTCTGATCAATCATTATAGCTTTCATTGGTACTAATCTGTAATCTCTATATACTTACTAATATAATCACTAATTAAACTGCGGATTAAAATAATTATAAATGAATTACCAAACTAATTTATTCGATAGAAATTCACCAAAAGACCATGATTTATACTAAACTAATTTAAACCAAACTACGAGAAAGACGTGAAGACTTATAATAGAATAATGTCCTATAATCTATAACAGTCATCAGTAATATTAATAAGTATTTTAATTTACTCTATATATCAAATATAAGAAAGTTTAATCCGCAAAATAGCAATAATCTAGTATCTAGTTAGATAAGAAAGATGAATATGCAAAATGACTAACAGTATAACAATTCAGAAACTATCTTTTCTTAAATTGTTATTGACTCATAACTAATAAGAGCTCAGAATCATAATCTACTCCAAGCCAAGAAGTGCTAGAGACTTAAAGAACATATATAACACTATAATGAGGTATTTATATATTTGATATTTAAAATCATCTAACTCTTAACGTACGATAATGTCTACAACTAAGGTATCATTTATAAATTACAGAAAAGTTGCGAATACAATTTATCCACTTCAGATAAAATTATGAAAATTAATGTACAAATACTATGTGACTGCCAGGAACCTAGAATAGATATGAAAACTATAATATTTAATAAAAAATAGAAATAAATAAACAAATTAAGATAATCTATTAAATAGACAGCTATCACTAAAATTTAAAGTGAATGATTTTTGATTTTTTCTTTTTACAAACAAATCTACAATGATTATGAGCACGTTTTGTGAAAACAAGCTTTTTAGAAATCATAATAAACTCAGTGGGGACTTATTGGCTTTAACAGCTTTAAGCTTTTTAGGCTAAGTGGATTTTCAAGTTTAAAAGCTCTATAAGTTACAGCTGCATAAACCAAAGTAAAACTAAGCCAAGGACAAGTGAATAGCTTAAGAAAAGCAAGAAAAGAAAAGACGACATGGAATCTAGAAAATGCTCAAATAAGCAAATCCCAAATGTCAACAAGACCATACTAGTCACCATAGGTAAGTTGTAGGGGTGTTTTAGCTTATCAAATAAGCTACAATCCAAACACACCCTGAACAGCAAATGAGTTATTAAGCTTTCACAAAATCTAAAAGACATAAGATGGGCCCGCTGAGAAGCTCAAAAGGACTTATGAAGATGGCTCAAGTATATTGAATACTTCAGTGATATACAACAAAATGGACAAAGAAAGCGATAAGCAGGCTTATGAAATAAGCTATAAAATGCAAAACAGCTTGGAACTAGATAGCTGGTTCAAGGTTCTCAAAGAACCAAAACTCAGCTCAAGCTCCAATTCTAAGCCATGATGAGCCAATATGAACTTGCTATGAAAACTGTGCACAGGGCACACTTTGAAAAAACAGCCTAAAGAATGAGCAAAAATAAGCAGTTTAATAAGCTAAATAAAATTATAAAAAATACTGAGAGAAGACAAGCAGCAAAACACCAATAATCAAAAGCACAAGTCCTAAAGCCAATATTAAGTCCTAGGCAAAATTCCAAAGTTTATTCAAAAACTTTTTTTGTAGAAACTTTGACTTTTTGATTTTGACCCCTAGTTTGACTTTATTGAACTTGATTGATCCTCAGTGAATGATTATGATGTTATATGCTATAAAGATGTAAGATTAACCTATTTTAACAACTAATGTATTGGTATAATGAGATTGAGTACCTTCAAAATCCAACAGTGAACAAGAATCGCCAAGTAACAAAGATTTTGGACTTTTTATCTAAAAGACCATGGATATTATGACTTAAGTGACCTAATGAAACCTAAAGTAGCATGTTACCACAGAAAACCCAATAACAAAATCGCAACATGGATCACAGAGATCAGCAAATCCAATCAACCCGTTAGAAACTTTGCTGTCAACGGCTTTTGCAGCCCGAAAAAGGTTGATTTACCCTTGTAAAAAAATTCTAAAAATTAAAATAAAAATACAACTAAGTACACAATATATAGGAGTACATTATCCCAAAATTTTATTCAATTTGGTGGAGATATGAGAAAATGAAAAATCAAAAACCAACCAGCTGTTGGGCGAATCTTTTGAAAAACAGCCTAAAAAATAAGCACCAATAAGCAGTTTACCTAGCTAACCAAAAATTATAAAAACTACTATAGCAAGACAAGCAGCCAAATATCTAATATCCAAAAGCACAAATCATGAAACTCAATATTAAACCCTACATGAAATTCCAAAGTTTATTCAAAAACTTTTTTCTGAAAATTTTGACTTTTTTGAATTTATGCAAGAGTTGACTAATATGAGTTATAATCTATTCTAAATGATCTTATATGGATATTATAAGCTAAAATGGGACTTATTCAGATTAAGAAAACTACTCAGTATGCACTTAAGTGAGAGAGAAACGGATTTTGACTATTTCACAAATGAGTACTGGATTTCTGAGTTTAAACTACCTTGACTAGCCTAATGTAAGTTACTAGAACTGATTTTACTCTATGATCCTAACTATTCCACAGGTTCCACTACTAAACCAAACACCCCTATTAACTAAGATTGTTTTTTTTTTTTTTTTTTTTTTTTTTTTTTTTTTTTTTTTTTTTATTTATTTTTTTTTTAATTTTTGTTGATTAAAGATTGTGTAAGCCAACCTATCTATGCAAGACAATTACTTATACCATATTAGATCTTTTCAAGCTAAAATGTACTGATTTTAAGTCAAAAATAAACCTATGCTTTATTATGCTAAATGTGACAGTTAAGAACGAAGGTGAACAACAACAAGATTTAATGAACAACTCAGAGTACAATAGCAATAAATCAATTCACACACACTGAATAAGCATTAATGATTACATATAAGCACTTTTAAGCTCCTCTACAGTGATTATGCAAAAATTGAGAAAAATAGCTTACAAAGTACATCCAAGGGTAAAAACCGAGAACCAAGTGCCAAAGTCACTTCCTAAAGCCTCCCATGAGGCACTAATACCAGGGCCATCCTATATTCACCCTGCTCCTTGCATCTTCTTGTCTCTTTCTTGTTTTTTTTTTATTTTCCAGAGAATTAATTCTATTTTTTTTATTTTTTAACTAAACATTGTTTAAATGGATTCTGAGCTTGCAAAAGTTTATAACTTTCCTAAATGAACTTAATGGAACCTTGAAACAACATTCTAACACATTTTAAACCAAAATGAGAATCTCACTAGAAAATTGCAAACTTGAATTTTGAACTGAGAAACTTGAAATTAACACTAAATAACTTTAAAGTTACACTTAATTAACTTGAGAGTTTAACTGAGGACGAAAATTACACTGGAAAACATAAACTAAAATTAATTCGAAATAACTAAAAATAAGCTAAAATCTACACACTTCTCTACAGCTTCTCTCCTCCTTTTATATCTTCAAATTAGGGTTTAGGAGGTGCTCTTTGTCTTTTCCCAGCAGTAATTTCCACCATTGGATGTGTAGAATTCAATCCTGGCCCTTGGTCACTTTTAGCGCCAAAATTGTCAAAGCCACTTTTCTGATAACTTGGAGAAATTTAGGATCAATAAATGCACTTTGGATTATGTGGAGGTTGGGGAGACATGAAATGGTGTTGGTGAGGTGGAGGCATGGTGGTATGGCAGAAGCAGGTACCAAGTTGGGGAAGGAGGGGGGGAGGTTATAAAAAANGGTTTGTTTTTGGGTTATAAGTGGGGAGTGTTGGGTTGTAGTTAATAAAACTAGCCCAAGGACTAAACTTGTAGAAACTGAAAATTCAGGAACCAATTCTGCCCAAGTGTGAAAGTGTAATCCAAGGGTCTTTCATGCCACTTTTTAATTCCCCAAGGACCTTTAAAGATTATTTTCCAATTTGAACATCCGAGGACCAAAATTGCCAATTTCCAAAGTTGAGGGGCTTGTTTTGCCATTTCATGAAAACTTTTATCCAAGGATCAATATTGAACATTTTTGACTTTCCAAGGACTTAAGTTGAATTTTCTTTGAAATATTTTGACTAGGGACTAATTTTGACAATCTTTGAAAGTTGGGGGACTGAAACTGCCAATTGTGCAAACTTTGTTCGTTTTTCATTCGTTTTCAAACATTTTGCATTTGAGACATATAAAACACGATCCTTGGATATTTTCTGCATTTTGATGTGTTTTTGAGTGTTTTCACGTGTTTTGCATTTCAGATTTGACCAAAAATGATGAGTGTTTGAGCACTCATTAACAGTACATCGGAACTTTGTTGTATACAAACCTATAGTCTGATAGTTGAGACCTCATCCAAAGGATTTGAGCACAACAGGATGACATGGCAATGTATTCAGCCTCTGTGGAGGAGATCGATGTACTCATTTGCTTCTTTGATGACCAGCTAACTAGCTTATCTCCTAGAAATTGAGCACCGCCCGATGTACTTCGACGAGTATCTTGACATCCCGCATGATCAGCATCAGAGTAGGCAGTGAGAGCCATTGCAGTGTCTTTGGGATACCAAAGACCCATGTGAATCGTTCCTTGAAGATACCTGAAGACTCTTTTGACTGCTTCTAAGTGCTTCTTAGTGGGTTTGGATTGATAACAAGCACATATGCAAACAACAAATAATAGATCTGGTCTGCTAGCTGTGAGATACATCAATGATCCGATCATGCTTTGGTATTTAGTTTGGTCGACTAGTGCCCCTTCAATATCCTCATCCAGTTTTGTCCTTTCAACCATTGGGGTGTCAACAGAGTCACATGATTCAAATCCAAATTTCTTAAGGATTTCACTAGCATACTTGGATTGATTGATGAAGATACCGTGAGGATTTTGAGAGATCTGTAGCCCCAAGAAGAAAGACATTTGCCCCATCATGGACATTTGGAATTCTGTACTCATCTCTTGTGCAAACCTATCACATTCCAATGGATCTACAGAGGCGAAGATAATGTCATCCACATAAATCTGAACGCGGAGACGATGCTCTCCCAAATTTCTAGTGAACAATGTAGGATCGACCACACCCTTGGTGAATTGGTTGGCTAGAAGGAATTTGGACAAAGTATCATACCATGCTCTGGGTGCTTGTTTAAGTCCATATAGTGCCTTCTTCAAGCGATAGACATGATTTGGGCGTTCAGGATCAACAAACCCCTCTGGTTGGCTTACATATACTACTTCCTTTAATTGACCATTAAGAAATGCAGTCTTCACATCCATTTGGTAGACAATCATGTTTTGACTAGCTGCATTGGCAAGGAAGATTCTGATGGCCTTAATNAGGACTTAAGTTGACTTTTCTTTGAAATATTTTAACTAGGGACTAATTTTGACAATCTTTGAAAGTTGGGGGACTGAAACTGCCAATTGTGCAAACTTTGTTCGTTTTTCATTCGTTTTCAAACATTTTGCATTTGAGACATATAAAACACGATCCTTGGATATTTTCTGCATTTTGATGTGTTTTTGAGTGTTTTCACGTGTTTTGCATTTCAGATTTGACCAAAAATGATGAGTGTTTGAGCACTCATCAACAGTACATCGGAACTTTGTTGTATACAAACCCATAGTCTGATAGTTGAGACCTCATCCAAAGGATTTGAGCACAACAGGATGACATGGCAATGTATTCAGCCTCTGTGGAGGAGATCGATGTACTCATTTGCTTCTTTGATGACCAGCTAACTAGCTTATCTCCTAGAAATTGAGCACCGCCCGATGTACTTCGATGAGTATCTTGACATCCCGCATGATCAGCATCAGAGTAGGCAGTGAGAGCCATTGCAGTGTCTTTGGGATACCAAAGACCCATGTGAATCGTTCCTTGAAGATACCTGAAGACTCTTTTGACTGCTTTGACGAGTCCGTTTTTCAAGCGGTGAAGCTTATAAACTCGAGTCGTAGTCCCAACGAGGGTTGAACTGATCTCGTCACTCAAGATCGTGAGATATGTGAGATGAATAGGTTTTAAAAGATGATTTGGTTTTAATTACACTACAACGACAATTAAAAAGCGGTTAAAGTAAAGGAAAGCAATAAAGTGACGCAAATAAAATAAACAAGTAAAGTTGCATGAAATAAAGTGACTTAAAAAAAAGCGATAATTAAAGTGCGATAAGTGATGAAAGTGGTAAATTAATTTTTTTAAAGACAATATGTTTGCAAAGCGACTTGAATAAGTTCACTAAATGTGAGCTGATTGTTTGTGACGAATTATTTTCCTTTCTCGAGATTAGTTGTCAATTAATCTTTTGAAGAGATAATAACTCCAGACAAGTGATTTAATCGTTCTCCGCTTTTGTTCTTCGAATAATAAAATCACAAGTCTAAATAATCTTAATGATTATTAATCACAAACATTTAACGTCCACACTTAGCTCGCAAACTCGAAGCACTAAGCAACCACGATTAAAACTACTCGCGACTCATATTAAATAACATAAAGCAGTAAAGAAAATAAAAGTTGACTTGGAAAATGAAATGAACTTGAAAATTAAAATGCTTTTGAAAATAAAAGTTTACTAAGCGAAGAAAGAAACATAAAAGACTTGAAAACATTAAGAGCTAATAAAGTTTTAGTTTAGAAATGAAAAGACATAGAACTTAAATACGAAAACGTAGTCCCAACGAGGGTTGAATTGATCTCGTCACTCAAAATCGTGAGTTATGTGATATGAATATGTTTAAAAGATTTGATTTTGTTTTTGTTTACACTACGAGAAAGCTTTTAAAACTTAATGCAAATAAGAACGTGTTAAAAAGAAATAGAATTAAGAACAAAGGAAAACATTAAACTCGATGAAACTAAGTTAATTAAAAAGAAATAATGGTTTAAGAAAGAAAAGTAAACTAAGAACGGAAAATGTTTTTGGATTTTAGATTTAATAAATGAAAAGTAAACGTAAAGCTTATAAAAGATTTAATGAACTAAGACTATAAGAAAGTAAACAAAGTTAAAAAGGTTTTTAGAAAATTCGGCAGAGTTTCGTTTAGGAATGAACCAAACAAAACTCCACTCGATGAAACGATGGAGTAAACAAAAGCCTAGCCCGGCTTAAGAAACAAATGGTACATGCAAAGAAACGACAAGACTTGACACAAAGTTAAATCAAACTCGCAAACATAAAAACTAAAACTTACTAACTAAAAGTTTGATACTGGCAAATTTTGAACTCATACTCGCAAAGGAAAAACAACATACTCGCTAAAAAGGAAAACCAAACTCGCAAAAGAAAACTTGTTTCATACTCGCTATGAACATGGATCATACTCGCAGAAACTTAAACAAAACGCCATACTCGCAAAACCCTAAAACCTTACTCGCAAAATTATAGAAAAAACGATTTGAACTTGAATTTTAACGTGAAAAAAGATGCCCAAACTCGCAAGTTAGAAAGCCATACTCGCAATTCAAACTCATAAAACTCTATTGATACTCGCAAGAAATGCAACCTTACTCGCTAGAACTCACTCATACTCGCAAGGAACAAATCATACTCGCAAACCTAGGGTTTCATACTCGCAATTCTAAAGCTCATACTCGCAAATCATGGTTCATACTCGCAAAACATTACATACTCGCAAATCCCTAAAACCAAACTCGCAGAAACTTAAACAAAACGCCATACTCGCAATACCCTAAATCTATAATCGCTAAAATGATAAAAAAAGATACTGGACGATCTTTTATGAAAAACAATTAACTTAAATTACTAAAACTTATAAAAACTTTGTAAGGAACGAATTTAAACCACAAATAAACTTGTAAATAAGCCAACGATTTTCAAATAAGCACTACCCCATATTATGTTATCTTATTCGAACAAGACCCATGCAAAGGTGACAAGAAATCATAAAGGCTTTTGTAAAAGATTAAGATGATGTAAACAAAGATTGACAATAAACTTGTAAAGATTTAGAAAGAAGATTAAGCGTGACAATAAGTTAGAATTAAGACATGAAAATAAGCTTGCATAAAAATAAAACTTACACTAATACAAAAATAAGCTAAGACTAATTTCTACTCCCTACTCCTACTAGCTTCCAAATGAAGCTACCCATGGGATATTTATCATGCTAGGGGGAGCTCAAGTTTGCCTTCGTGTACATTTTGCCCCCAGACTTTTACATCTCATGAAAAAGACACATAAACTATATTATCAAACTAATAAACGTCTAATACTTCTAAGTGTCTCTTTTATTTTCTTGAGCCTTTAAGAAATAAATTCGTCGTCACGGGCTTTTCTTAAGTAGATTTCATCTTTGAATTGACTTTTAGACTCTCTTCCACATCTCGTGCTCGTTTTAGGCTTTTTGGTTGATTTAGTTGTCATTTATGCAATATCCTTTCCTGCACAGTCACAATCACAAAAACACGATATCTTTGGCGTTTAACGTTAGTTTTTGGTCTTCTTATCACTTAATACTAAGGTCAAAAGTATGTGTAAAATAGCACATACCATGCTTCTAAGTGCTTCTTAGTGGGTTTGGATTGATAACGAGCACATATGCAAACAACAAATAATAGATCTGGTCTGCTAGCTGTGAGATACATCAATGATCCGATCATGCTTTGGTATTTGGTTTGGTCGACTAGTGCCCCTTCAATATCCTCATCCAGTTTTGTCCTTTCAACCATTGGGGTGTCAACAGAGTCACATGATTCAAATCCAAATTTCTTAAGGATTTCACTAGCATACTTGGATTGATTGATGAAGATACCGTGAGGATTTTGAGATATCTGTAGCCCCAAGAAGAAAGACATTTGCCCCATCATGGACATTTTGAATTCTGTACTCATCTCTTGTGCAAACCTGTCACATTCCAATGGATCTGCAGAGGCGAAGATAATGTCATCCACATAAATCTGAACGCGGAGACGATGCTCTCCCAAATTTCTAGTGAACAATGTAGGATCGACCACACCCTTGGTGAATTGGTTGGCTAGAAGGAATTTGGACAGAGTATCATACCATGCTCTGGGTGCTTGTTTAAGTCCATATAGTGCCTTCTTCAAGCGATAGACATGATTTGGGCGTTCAGGATCAACAAACCCCTCTGGTTGGCTTACATATACTACTTCCTTTAATTGACCATTAAGAAATGCAGTCTTCACATCCATTTGGTAGACAATCATGTTTTGACTAGCTGCATTGGCAAGGAAGATTCTGATGGCCTTAATTCTGGCAACTGGTGCGAATGATTTTCAAAGTCAATGCCTTCTTCTTGCCTGTATCCTTTGGCCACTAGTCGAGCTTTGTTCTTCAGAACTTCACCATATTCGTCAAGTTTCACTTTGAAGATCCATTTGAGGGCGATAATCATAGCACAGTCGGGAGGGGGCACTAATTCCCAAACATCAAGTCGGTCAAATTCATGAATTTCATCATGCATTGCAGTGAACCAGGATGCTTTAGTCAAAGCATCCTTATAATCTTTTGGTTCGACTTTAGAGAGAATGGAGCTGACGAAGCACCACAAGGCATCTGTGGCAAGTTGTCTACGTGTAGATACTGGCCGAGATGGATTACCAATGATGTTGTCAATTGGGTGATCGTTTGTCCATTTTCTGATATGCTCATGAAGTAGATGACTGGGAACTGATGTAGCAGTGTTATAGTTTTCTGAAGAGGTTGCCACAGTAGATGGTTCAAGGGCAAATATGTTGACAAAAGGTTCATCAGGTGGTTGAGCAAAGGGATTCACTTCAAATGAGTTATCAGATGCTTCGTCTTGAGGAATTGAAGAAGATTGATCTGTGTGATTGGTATGACTGGATGATGAAGCATTCTGACTAAGAGAGATGGAGATGGAAGGCCCGTTTGTAGGTTGAGGTACATCATTAGCAGCAACATCAGGACCTATGACTTGTTGTTCTGGTTCGATTCTCTGTTGAGGCTCAAAATACTCATCATACATTGGATCAAACAATTTCTTTAAATCCTCACTAGTAGGTGGCACAGAAGGAGCATCAGTGGTGGAGGAATTTACAAGTCCCGAACTAATTGGTCCAGGAGTCCAAAGATTAGATGCGGGTCCTGAACTGGAGTATTCAGGAACCGTTTGCTCGGTCAGCTCATCAAACGTGACATGGATAGTTTCCATGATTTGTCGGGTTCTTTTGTTATAGATTCGATAACCCTTCTTGTTTGGTGCGTAGCCAACAAAAATTCCAATATCAGCTTTTGCCTTGAGCTTTCCCAAATCCTCACTATCGTTGGTTGGGTAACATAATGCACCAAAAACTCGAAGGAAGGAGAGATCGGGTTTTCTCTCGTGCACCAGCTCATAGGGGGTTTTGCTGTGAAGAGGGTGGATCAGTGATCGGTTCTGAGTGTAACAAGCAGTTGCAATTGCCTCTCCCCAGAGGAACATAGGAGCTTTAGAAAAAATCAGCATAGTTCGTGCGGCCTCTACAAGAGTACGATTTCGTCTTTCAACGACTCCGTTCTGCTGAGGTGTTCGAGGAATACTCCTTTGATGACTAATTCCCAGATCTTCATAAAACTGAGTAAGTTGCTGATTGACAAACTCTGTTCCATTATCTGTGCGGACGAATCTGACAGTTTTATTGAGTCCAACTTGCAGCTGCTTGATTAGTTTGATGATGATTTCAGGTGTTTCGTCCTTGGATTTGAGGAACTAAACCCATGTAAACTGGGAGTAGTCATCAACGATCACTAACACATATCTCTTCCCAAATATGCTTTGCACTCTCATTGGACCATAAAGGTCCATGTGAAGGGTATGAAGAACCTCCATAATGGTGTTGATAGTTTTGGGTTTGTGAGAATGCTTCTTGCTTTTATCAAGCTGACAAGCGGAACAGAGATGATCTTTTTCATACTCCAGCCTGGGCATTCCTTGAACAAGGTCTTTGCGAGTGAGTTCATTGATGGTACCGAAGTTCAAGTGGTTCAAACGACGATGCCACAACCATGACTTGTTCTTGGAAGCCTTAGATAGTAGACAGATTGGTGATGACTGCATCATATCTTCAATGGATATAGTGTAGAGGTTTGAGCCACGTCTGCCTTTCAGGAGATCCACACCATCCAATCTTCTAACATAACAAGTGTGTTTTCTGAAGGCAACTTCAAGATCTGAGTCACAAAATTGACCTACGGAGAACAGATTATGCCCAAGACCTTCTACATAATATACCCGAGAGATCACGCTGTCACCAACCACATAATCTCCATAACCCATTATTGCACCAAAATGATCATTCCCGAATCTAACAGTCCCGATAAACTTTTTCACGAAATTTCTGAGCCGCGAGCGATCCCCAGTCATATGTTTTGAGCAGCCTGAGTCCAAATACCACAGGGCGATTTGTACGACCTGCATTTGAAACCAGACAGATATGGATAACTGACAAACGTGGATCCCCAACAATAAGTGGGATCCGATTGGTTAGTACAAGCATTGTTTATTGCAACAGAAGAGTAATTTTCTCTAGCATCTTTAGTCACATTATGACATGCGGGGGAACTAGACTTATGGTTAACGCATTCGGTTCCTATAGGACAAGTCCTGCCAGTTTCCTTCCACATCCTAATGTTGCAGAACCTAGGATTAGGCCGTTTAGGAAAGGGGCGTTGACTTCCTATTGATAATTTTCTTCCAGTGGGTCTCCAATGATAGCCAACAGTAGAAAACTTCCTTCCTGTCGCTTTCCAAACATGTTTTACGCGAATATAATACACAGCATGACAAACAGAGTGTAATTTTTAAGCATTCAAACTTGTTTTAACACACTCATCATGATTACCAGAATTTAAAGAGTTATTACAGATCTCACAAATGGTCTTAGAATTCGAATTAATTACAGTACGCCTAGAGCTAATACTAGAATCAACACGATTCATAACATTCAGATCAGTATTATTGTTCCTAATGTGGTCTTCTACTTCCTTTCCTTGAGCACTCTTAGCTGGCGAAGTCCTATCATTCCTTGTATTGCAACTAGGCTTTGACCCGCTAGCATTAGTGACAACTTTTACTCCTGTAGAATTAATGGTGGGAACATTAGAATGAGATACGGCTGTTTGATTTCTGGAATATGATGTGTTATGTTCTAAAGATGTCAATGGCACATTAAAGGTGACACGCTTGTTCTTACTCTTAGAGGAAAATTCATCAGCCTTATCACACATGCAGACAGCTTTTGGACATGTACCAATGGCATAATCTAAGAGTTCATATGATCTGTTGGTGAGATAATAAACATCACGGATGGCAATGTCCGTAGGTCTCTCTATTTTAACCTCCTCAATGGTCTCATAAAGGATATCTAGGCAATCTTTAAGATACCTAAGGTACTCACTATGGACAAACGCATTATTCCTAAGGGGAAGAGGAATATTAATGGCATCACTATCACTTCTTTTCGTTCTATCGATCTTGGTGAGACATCTATCACATGCAGTAACGGGCATTTTCCCTTTCACCTGAGTCTNCGAGAGATCACGCTGTCACCAACCACATAATCTCCATAACCCATTATTGCACCAAAATGATCATTCCCGAATCTAACAGTCCCGATAAACTTTTTCACGAAATTTCTGAGCCGCGAGCGATCCCCAGTCATATGTTTTGAGCAGCCTGAGTCCAAATACCACAGGGCGATTTGTACGACCTGCATTTGAAACCAGACAGATATGGATAACTGAAAAACGTGGATCCCCAACAATAAGTGGGATCCGATTGGTTAGTACAAGCATTGTTTATTGCAATAGAAGAGTAATTTTCTCTAGCATCTTTAGTCACATTATGACATGCGGGGGAACTAGACTTATGGTTAACGCATTCGGTTCCTATAGGACAAGTCCTGCCAGTTTCCTTCCACATCCTAATGTTGCAGAACCTAGGATTAGGCCGTTTAGCAAAGGGGCGTTGACTTCCTATTGATAATTTTCTTCCAGTGGGTCTCCAATGATAGCCAACAGTAGAAAAATTCCTTCCTGTCGCTTTCCAAACATGTTTTACGCGAATATAATACACAGCATGACAAAAGTGTAATTTTTAAGCATTCAAACTTGTCTTAACACACTCATCATGATTACCAGAATTTAAAGAGTTATTACAGATCTCACAAATGGTTTTAGAATTCGAATTAATTACAGTACGCCTAGAGCTAATACTAGAATCAACACGATTCATAACATTCAGATCAGTATTATTGTTCCTAATGTGGTCTTCTACTTCCTTTCCTTGAGCACTCTTAGCTGGCGAAGTCCTATCATTCCTTGTATTGCAACTAGGCTTTGACCCGCTAGCATTAGTGACAACTTTTACTCCTGTAGAATTAATGGTGGGAACATTAGAATGAGATACGGCTGTTTGATTTCTGGAATATGATGTGTTACGTTCTAAAGATGTCAATGGCACATTAAAGGTGACACGCTTGTTCTTACTCTTAGAGGAAAATTCATCAGGCTTATCACACATGCAGACAGCTTTTGGATATGTACCAATGGCATAATCTAAGAGTTCATATGATCTGTTGGTGAGATAATAAACATCACGGATGGCAATGTCCGTAGGTCTCTCTATTTTAACCTCCTCAATGGTCTCATAAAGGATATCTAGGCAATCTTTAAGATACCTAAGGTACTCACTATGGACAAACACATTATTCCTAAGGGGAAGAGGAATATTAATGGCATCACTATCACTTCTTTTCGTTCTATCGATCTTGGTGAGACATCTATCACATGCAGTAACGGGCATTTTCCCTTTCACCTGAGTCTTTAGATTCTCAATTTCTTTTACCAAAGAAGTTATTTTCTCGTTCTTTTTATCACGTGTGATCTTAATCGACTCATGTAACTCTTTGTAATGTTGTTTGATCTTTGAGTTTTCAGCTTGAAAACAATCATTTTCATATTTAATGTTGTTAATGATGTTTTGAAGTTGAAGATTTTGAGAATCTAAACAAGGAGGTTTCTGGGTATCAATCGCATCACATTTATTCATCCTTAATTGGGCAATTTGAACCCTCAGTTTCCCGAATCGTGTTAGTGTGAGCTTGAGTTTTTTCATCCCGTTTGGCTAATTCAAAATATGCATCAAATTCAGGAGCATCCGAAGATGTCTTGACATTTGTGTTTTTAATTCTTTCTTCTAGATGTTGATGTCTTAACTGCAAGTTAAGATTCTCAACCTCTAGTTTTGAAAAATGCTTGACCATGTTATCATGATCATCATTTTGAATTTTTTCGCGCAATTTTAAATTCTCCCCCTCAAGCTCAACAACACGATTCTGGAAAACATTTAATGTAACAGACATTTCATGAAATTGGGAAGCAGTTAAAGATGAATCAGTAGCAGTATAAAACACATCTTGAGCAATGCACATAGCAATTAAATTATCATTCATGATGAGAGCATTCTTCCTCACAATTTCACTATGTTGAAGATCTATTACAGTTTGTTTTCCTTCAAGTTCCAGATTTTTAAACACCTCTTTCATTTCATTAATCTCTGATTTAAGAGAAGTTTCCATGCATTCAAAATGTTCTTTGATTTGTTTAAAAAATGGAATGACTTCTATGAGATAACAATCTTTTGTAACTTCAAAGCCCCTTTCCCCCTCAGTAATTCCCGTTGGAGTAATTCTCTTTTTACATGTTTTGTCAAAATCAGCAAACATTTGATACAGAACATACATGCTAATAAGAGTTTTACATTGAGTAGGCAGAGCTATCTGGACTAGGTTCATTGGTGTATTGGGAGGATACACCGTTGGGGTAGCAAACTTAAGGGGAGTGGTAGCCTTAAGTTGTTCAACTTTCATTTTTTCAACGTCTAAAGCCCAAAAAATCTGTTCTGGGGTTAACCTAGTTTGGGGCACGAAGACGGTCAATCGGTTCTGTTCATAGTAGTTATGGGGCTTGATATTGACACACTTTTCAATGCTCGTGGGATTCTTCATTTTAACCTCTAGTCTTTTCCTATTTTCAGATTCAATTTCCTCAATCTCTTCTGTATCATTCACAACCGGTGGGGCATGATTGGGCTTAAGCATAACATTAAAATCATATAAGGCAGGTTGAGAGTCACTAACGCTCCTAAGGAAATTAGTTTTAGGCATTCCTGTATCCTTATTACTATGTTCATCACGAAGCTTAATGTGCTTTTGTATCATTTGAGCAGTTTGAATGGTTTGGCCTTGTGTGTACAATTTGTCTTCAAGTTTGTTCTTTAAGGCCTTTAAGTTGGAAAAATCGTTTAAGAGTTTGGCTTCTTTACTTTGAAAATCTAACTTTAGTGTGGTGACACAATTTTGAATCTCTTGTTTTTGTTTAACAGTATAATCGATTTGATTTTGCAAATATTTTATTTCCATTCTTAACTTTTCTTCCTTTAAATTCCTTTCGGTAATATATGTACACATTTGCCAATCCATTTTCGGTTCACGTTCGGTTAACTCAAATTTTGCACGTTGTTGATACATATTCACCTGATCTTTAAGAATATTAATCCTAGTGGTCAAAGTATCATCAGGTATAACAGCAGTATATTCATCATATTCACAAGTATCATTAACAACGGAAGAGTCATCACTTGGTAAAGCTGTCTCGACATTTTGTTTCAAATATTGCTCATATGGGACAACATTGCTATTACCCATATCAGCAGGATCTGAATCAATACTGTCGGTGTGATTTACTTCGTTATGATTCCTTTGGTTGTGCATCACATTATCAACATGTGTATCGACAGATGCTCTACTAGGTTCATCAGATTCTTTATTGTTATCCATATGTTGTTGTTTTGAGAAAACATTATTGTTTTTCAAATCAACATCATCTGGCGTAACAATACTAGTTTGATGTACCTCATCGAGCATCGTTGGAATAGCACTTGTTTCATATGTGTCATATAATTTGAGTACCTCAGAAATGATGGATGATTTGGAAGTTCCCGATTGGTGTGGCGATGTGACTGCAGATGTAAGCTTGGCCATGAAGATGGTTTGTGCAGTAGGTTCATCATCAACATCAGAATCAAAGGCATCACAATCTTCAGCCTGGAAGATGTTTGGGTCATTTAGAGCAAGATCCTGGACTGGTTGATCATCC
This sequence comes from Artemisia annua, assembly GCA_014162995.1. Lineage (NCBI taxonomy): Eukaryota > Viridiplantae > Streptophyta > Magnoliopsida > Asterales > Asteraceae > Artemisia > Artemisia annua. The sequence continues at coordinate 24,275 of LBNU01028770.1, read as the reverse complement.
ACATCAGCATCAAAGGAATTCCCTTCATCACCCGCAAGAAATAGCAGTTGTTCCTCATCCAATAGGACTCCATTCTCTTATGCCTGCATCAGCAACATCTTTTCTTTGAAGTAGTCGGAGTTCTGAGGACGTTTTGGTTCAGTTCAGTTTCTTGCAATATGACCTAGCCCACCACAGTTGTAGCACTTGATTTGTCTTCCTTGTCCTTGATTGGTATTACCCATCCTATTCTAAACATTTCCCCGTACATTTTGTCTTCCTTGAACCACCACAGGCCCATCTTCCACAACAGCAAGATTATGTGGATTAGATGAGGTTCTGAGTTGATTGTTGGTTTGAGGAAGTGTGCTTCTGAAGTGTTGAACCAGCAGTGAGACTTGGTTGGAGAGATTATCAATTCTCTTGTCCAAGTAGGAATTCCTAGATTCTTGTGGATTAGTCTTGACACTTGCCGATTGCATGGAGGTTTGACCAAGAGAGGAATGATTCTTTGTTGTTTGAGCAGTGGATGGATGATTGATTAAGTCAGCTGAGAATTGGTTAAGTCCCTGAGCACTGGAGATTAGAGCAAGAGGATCATTTGAGGGATGAAATTTCTCTCTTAGCTGACGATCATACATGGCATGTTTCTTATGTTGTAGCAGATAAGCATAGAGTTGTTCATAGTTGGTGTTTCTGAGTCCTTTGTTTAATTTCACAGCTGTGACAAACCTATCCCATTCTGGTGACATGTTATTGACAAACTTTGAGTTGAGCTGGATGTTAGGCATTGNTTATGTGGATTAGATGAGGTTCTGAGTTGATTGTTGGTTTGAGGAAGTGTGCTTCTGAAGTGTTGAACCAGCAGTGAGACTTGGTTGGAGAGATTATCAATTCTCTTGTCCATGTAGGAATTTCCCGATTCTTGTGAATTGGTTTTGACACTTGCCGATTGCATTGAGGCTTGACCAAGAGAAGACTGATTCTGTGTTGCTTGAGCAGTGGATGGATGATTGATTAAGTCAGCTGAGAATTGGTTAAGTCCCTGAGCACTGGAGATTAGAGCAAGAGGATCATTTGAGGGATGAAATTTCTCTCTTAGCTGACGATCATACATGGCATGTTTCTTATGTTGTAGCAGATAAGCATAGAGTTGTTCATAGTTGGTGTTTCTGAGTCCTTTGTTTAATTTCACAGCTGTGACAAACCTATCCCATTCTGGTGACATGTTATTGACAAACTTTGAGTTGAGCTGGATGTTAGGCATTGTCATTTTGATCATTCTCATGTCATTCACAAGCTTGTGGAATCGGACATAGTAGTCATTGATGCTTTCACCAGAGTTCATCTTGAAGTGCTCGAATTCATCATACAATTGAGACTCACGATCTTCTTTTGTAAGTTCTGAACCAGCTAGCAACATTTTGACATTGTCCCAAACAGCTTTGGCCTCAGTGTTGAAGTTAATCAATTTGTAGATGTCCTTGGGTAGCCCTTGTACCACAATGTTTGAGGCTCGAATGTCGGCATCATATCGTTTCTTTTCCACTTCACTCAGATCATGGTAGGTACAAGGTCTGTCAATTCCAAAAGTTACTGTCCCATCTTCACCAGTGGAGATAACATCTCTAATAGTACCCATTTGAAATGGGCCTTCATCAATTGATCTCAGAATGTTCTCCCCATTTTCTTTGCCTTGACAATACAAACGAATTCTTTGTGACCAAGACTCATAGTCAGTTCTGTCTAGCACAGGAGGTCGAGTGTCAGACCCAGCAGCTTGGATATCATCAATAGATGTTACAGTAGTCATAATGATAAGGTCTTAGATGGAATTTTTACAACACACGTGACTTAAACCGAGAAATCGATTCTTTCCCGAGATTTTACTAAAGTCAACCAGGAAAACCGCTAATATGAACAAACCGCTGACAAAGTAACCGCTGATACAGTAACCGCTGAATATTAAACCGCTGACAATAGTAACCGCTGACAGAGTAACCGCTGGTATAGTAACCACTGATTAAGAAAACCGTTGGAACACAAAAAGACAAACAGAACTAACCGCTGATAACAAACCGCTGAAATAGTACAAAGTACAGCGTAATGTTCGCTGATAAAGTGTACTTAACCGCTAACACAAACCGCTAAAACCCAAACTAACCGCTGACAAGAATAGTTTACCGAGGAGAAAACCGCTGCCAAGAAACTTGTCCAAAATCATTCGTACACTTCACAAACGTGAGATCTAGCCAAACCAACTGATAAACTAGATAGATCTAACCCCTCTAATCCAAGAAGTACAAGAAAGAACACAAGAATTACCACGAATAAGCTCAAAACTAAGTAAAACCACCCTAAACTAATAGAAACCAAAACAAACCATACACCACAAGTCCTACAATCCCTAGGATGTAACCTTGGCTCTTGATACCAATTGTAGAATACTAAATAAGCTCATAACACGTTTAGTTCTTGTGGTTTGGTTTGTTCATAAGCAAGAAAGAAAGAAATGTAGAGAGAGAAAGTTAGAGAGAGAAAGAAGATGGAGCCTAGAGAGAAAACCAAAAAAAAGAAAATAGATTATGAGAAGGCTCATCCTCTCCAAGGATGGAGAGGGTATTTATATGTACATGAGTTTTTGTCACTTGGGCTGTGGATCAGGCATACAGTGGGTAAAGACCCATCCTTCTTCCACGAATACTAACTACTTCTAATCTACGTTCTACTAACTATTATAAATACTACGAGCTAGACAATGCTTAATCGTATCTGGGGTGACCGAATCTTTCTTATGAAAAATCGTATTCCTAACAGAAAAGCAACTTGAAGATGTTCCTATTGTTAAGGATTTTTCGGAAGTATTTCCCGAAGATTTGCCTGGTCTCCCACCAACCCGACAAGTAGAATTTCAGATTGAACTAGTGCCTGGAGTAGCACCAGTGGCTAGAGCACCTTATAGGTTGGCACCATCTGAAATGAACGAACTATCGGAGCAATTAAAAGAGTTTTCCGATAAAGGATTTATTCGACCAAGCTCATCACCCTAGGGAGCCCCAGTCCTAATTCATCTAGAAAAAGGATGGATCCTTCCGAATATGCATCAAATACCGAGAATTGAACAAACTTATGGTAAAGAATCGGTACCCACTACCCAGGAACGACGACCTATTTGATCAGTTACAAGGATCAAACGTACACTCGAAAATTGATTTAAGGTCAGGATAGCACCAACTAAGAGTTCGGGAGGAAGATATTCCTAAAAATGCATTCAGAACATGCCATGGACATTACGAATTTCAAGTAATGCCATTTGGTCTGACCGACGCACTTGCAGTTTTCATAGACCTAATGAACCGAGTATGCAAACCATACTTATATAAGTTTGTGATAGTATTCATTAACGACATCTTGATCTACTCACACAACGAAGAAGAACATGCCGAACACTTGAAAATTATTCAGGATTTACTCAAGAAGGAAGAGCTGTATGCTAAGTTCTCGAAATGCGACTTTTGGATTCGCACCGTACAATTCCTAGGACACGTCATCAATAGTCAAGGTATTCATGAAGACCCTGCAAAGATAAAGGCCGTTAAAGGTTGGGCATCTCCTACGAATCCCACGGAGATACACAAATTTTTAGGTCTTGCGGGTTACTACCGACGGTTCATCGAAGGTTTTGCCAAGATTTCAAAAACCTTTAACCAAGTTAACCCAGAAAAACGAGAAATATATCTGGGGAGAGAAGGAAGAATTAGCTTTCCAACTACTAAAATGGAAGTTTTGTGAAGCACCGATATTGGCACTACCTGAAGGAAGTGAAGACTTCATAGTGTATTGTGACGCTTAGTATCACGGATTAGGAGCAGTTTTGATGCAAAGGAGCAAAGTGATAGCTTATGCCTCACGACAATTGAAGAAACAAGAGGAAAACTACACCACTCACGACTTCAAGCTAGGAGCGGTAGTATTCGCTCTTAAGATATGGAGAAACTATCTATATGGCACCAAATGTACCGTGTTCACTAACCACAAAAGCCTCCAACATATTTTGGATCAAAAGGAATTGAACATGAGACAACGCCGTTGGCTAGAACTACTTAGTGACTATGATTGTGAAATTCGCTATCATCTCGGAAAGGCCAATGTAGTAGCAGATACGTTAAGCCGAAAGGAACGATTGAAACCTCTCAGGGTTAGATCATTAGGGATGACCATTCGTTCGCCCCTTCCATCACAAACCCTTACCGCTCAAAGCGAAGCTCTTTAAGAAGAGAACCAACTTAAGGAAAAGATTTATGGCATGCCCGAAAACAAGAATAGTTTCTTGAAAGGATCCGATGGAATGCTTTGTTTTAAAGACAGAAGCTGGGTCCCACTCATTGGAGGTATTCGTGATCTCATTATGCATGAGTCTCACAAGTCAAAATACTCCATACACCCAGGTTCCGACAAATGTACCAGGATCTAAAGAAATTTTACTGGCGGCCAAACATGAAAGCTGACATCGCAGAGTATGTCAGTAAATGTTTGACATGTTCGAGAGTAAAGACGGAATACCAGAAAACGTCAGGATTACTCGTACAACCCGAACTTCTGATGCGGAAATGGGAACATATTACTATGGACTTTATCACCAACTGCCTAGAANAGGGATGACCATTCGTTCGCCCCTTCCATCACAAATCCTTACCGCTCAAAGCGAAGCTCTTAAAGAAGAGAACCAACTTAAGGAAAAGATTTATGGCATGCCCGAAAACAAGAATAGTTTCTTGAAAGGATCCGATGGAATGCTTTGTTTTAAAGACAGAAGCTGGGTCCCACTCTTTGGAGGTATTCGTGATCTCATTATGCATGAGTCTCACAAGTCAAAATACTCCATACACCCAGGTTCCGACAAATGTACCAGGATCTAAAGAAATTTTACTGGTGGCCAAACATGAAAGCTGACATCGCAGAGTATGTCAGTAAATGTTTGACATGTTCGAGAGTAAAGACGGAATACCAGAAAACGTCAGGATTACTCGTACAACCCGAACTTCTGATGCGGAAATGGGAACATATTACTATGGACTTTATCACCAACTGCCTAGAACCTCAACTGGTTAAAACACGATTTGGGTTATCGTTGATCGTTTGACCAAATCCACTCATTATCTGCCTATTAAGGAAACCGATGAAATAAACACACTCGCTCAGTCGTATTTGAAAGAAATAGTTTCACGGCATGGAGTGCCGATTTCCATTATATCAGATCGTGACGGTCGTTTCACATCTCATTTTTGGAAATCCTTGCAAAAAGCCTTAGGAACGAAACTGGATATGAGCACAGCGTATCACCCTCAAACCGATGGGCAAAGTGAGAGAACAATCCAAACCTTGAAGGACATGCTCCGAGCATGTGTCATTGACTTCGAAAAAGGTTAGGACAAACACTTGCCGTTAGTTGAATTCTCATATAACAACAGTTATCATGCCAGCATAAAGGCAACACCATTCGAAGCACTTTATGGTCGAAAGTGCAGATCGCCCGTTTGTTGGGCAGAAGTTGGAGAAGTACAACTCACCGGACCAGACCTCGTACATCAAACCACGAAAAAGATTGTCCGAATCAAGCAACGTTTACAAGCTATCAGAGACCGACAGAAAGGTCACACCGATGTAAGGCGGAAACCAATGGAATTTCAAGTTAGAAATTGAGTTTTGTTAAAAGTATCCCCTTGGAAGGGAATGATATATTTCGGAAAACGTGGAAAGTTAAATCCACGATATATCGATCCATTTAAAACCTTGGAAAGGATAGGATCCATTGCATATGAACTCGAACTACCGGAAGAACTTAGTGAAATTCATAACACTTTTCATGTGCCAAACCTTAAGAAGTGCTTATTAGATAAATCTCTTGTCATTCTGTTGAAAGCGATACGACTCGATGAGAAACTTAATTTTCGCCGAGGAACCAGTAGAAATCATTGATAGGGTCTCAACAACGCAACAGATGTATAAAGTTTAGAAATCAACTATCCTACTTCCCTATTGTGTCGCCTTTAAGTGTTCATCTTTTCATGGCACCGGTCTACTTTATGTTCAATAAGCGACTCGCTGAGATTTTGTCTCATCTATTGTACTATCTATTCCATATTATCCACTCTCTCTACTTTAACTATCATTTTATTTGTGGCATGGCCAAAATCCATTTCAACACCGAGGGTTATAACAACTAGACCGGACATCATACGAGTCGATTGGTCCAAGCATTGCATTATTACTCATAAATTATACATAGCCTGATCACCTATGTCTAATTTAGGAAGAATCGTGCAATGAAGGGAACAGTAGTCTCTGAGATAAGAGTAACTGACAATTGAATATGATCACCTATGTCTAATTTGGGGGCATATTACTATGTTGGGTCATATTATTAAATATGATTGGCTGTTAAATCGTTGTGTGTCATGAGCTTAATGCAATAACGGATATGAACTGTTTTCAACTTGTTTGATTGCATACATTTGCAATAAATGACTATATCTTGTGTTCAACTATTTAACTTTCAAACCTATGAATATCACTCAACTTTTGTTGACTTTTAGCATGTTTATCTCAGGAGTTAAGCATGAAAGATCTTGAAGGCACGGAGTGGGCATGTAAACCAGCACGGGCTTAAATAAATGTTTTGACACATTTCAAATAAATTTGTTGTTTAAATTATGAAACATCTTGATGTCTTGAATATTTGGTATTTTGAATAAAACTAAACTTTAATACGTCACTTTGTGTCGTTTTCTATGATTGTGACAAAGATCCTTGAAGTAATACCCCGAAAGTCTTCCGCTGTCATTATTAAGTCTTCCGCTGTTATTGACAACTTTTGGGGGTGTTACACTAAAGCATGTGTTTCAAGTGTTAAAGCGTGAGTTATTCAATGATGTGAGCATTATTCATGGGATGGTTGGGAAAGTAATTAAGCACACTTAGGATTTTAATTCTATTTGTTTTGTTTATTTTTATTTTTACACCAATTATATCCCAAATATTATCCATACCCTATATCATTCTTCATCCAAGCCTTTGATTTATTGAGATTAGGGATTTGAGCAATCTTAAGTATCGTAGTCGTGGATTTGGCTATGTATTTATGATTTTGTCGCCCTTTTTGATATATTATTATTGGTAAAGATTACTTGGTCCTATCTTTAGCCTATTCGAGTTAAGGAATTGAGCAATTGCGAGTATCGTGGTCGTGGATTCGATCATATATTCGTGATTTTGTCGCTTTTTCTGGAATATGAGATCGATAGAGATTAAAAAGAATGATCAACCCTTAAACCTCATAACCCTTTTTACCGCTTTAGACTTGTTACTCCTTGGCTTTAGTGGGGGAGATATGTATACTTGTCAAGCCTATGATAGAATATTCATCACGACTGAGCAACTAAACGATTTAGAATTGTTTTACATTGAAATATTATTTTGGTTTCTACTTCGTTAAGTGTTTAGTTGTGTGATTATGACATAAAACGAATACGTGCTTAATGATAAAAAATCCTTCGGGACATATTTTCATATGATTAATTCTAAGGTTTACTTGGGGACAAGTAAAGTTCAAGTGGGGGGATATTTGATGAACTCAAATAAGTACATTTTTATATCATCATTTATCCTATCTAATTTACCTGTTTTATTATATTATGTATGAGAATTGGTGCATTTACATTTACTTTAGTGATTCTCAGGTAAAAATAGGAAATATGTGAAACTTGGCGATTTTGGACTAATTATGGAGCAAAACAAGCAAGATGTCAAAAGTCTACTGAAATCCAGCAGATGCGCCGTATCTCACTCAACAGATACGACGCAATATCATACTTAGATGAATTCGAAGACCATTGTCTGACTTTGAAGAATGCGCCGCATGACATTCTGACATGTGTCGCATATGAAACTTTGGTCAAAGAAGAAGATCAAGCTCGTTCTACTCTAGATACGCCGCACTACACTTCCAACATACGGCGTATCACTATCAAGATTTCACCAGATACAATCCAAGACTGTTAAAGAACATGCGCCGACAAATATCAAGTTACGCCGCATCTGAAGACGGTGTATGAATATTCCAGAATATATTAATCTTGGACCCCACGCGAAGTTAAGTCGATGTGCCGCATCTATTCATTCTATGCGCCGCATCGATCCCTCAGACAGAAACTATAAATACCCCAAGGCTGCATACGAATTAGAGAGACAAAATACCAAAACCTAAAGTCGATTCCAGCCGAGCATAAGACACACCAGGAAAGAAGATACAAGAGCTGTAAGAATGTCCTGCATGTATTTAATTCATTAAGTAGTTTTGTTTTATTGTATTAGTACGCTTTAATTCATCAGGATTGATGGGCTTGTGTCATGTGATTACGGAAGATCATGCACTCCCTTTAAAATTGCTTTCCCATTAATTAAAGTTTATATGTTGATGTCTTTGGTTTCTTTTATTAGTGCATTGATAACCTCTGTATCTAGCTGAGTCTTGTATTGGGTCGCCATGCCCCTTCCTCGCCTACTTTATCTAACGTCTTTAGAAAAGTAGGATAGACATAAGTAATCATTAAGGGTTTACTCGCCAATAAGATTAGAGCCAACGAGAAAGGGTTAATTATATACACTTTATATAAAACTAGCAATAAAACAAGTGACAAACTACTTAATCATAAGGACAGGTCTTCTTATTGTCTCAAGTATCTATCTGTGTACATGCTTGCTAATCGCTGAATCGTGTAGATTAGTTTAGTTTAGTATTTAGTTTAAAACCAAAACTGTGCCAGTCTCTCAGGCTAAAACCCCCCTTTTATGTTAGATTAGGTTGTACAGTTAACTTAGGTTGTAAAACTAACTTAGATATTAAAATACTGATTAGAATAACTAGATAATACGTTCCACTCTTAGTGATCGACACTCTACTTACCGTTATATTCATACTGACCGGGTACACTGCTCGTTAAGTGTGTGTGTTATTGATAAGTCGGCTAAATATAAATTTAAAACTTGAGTAGGCATTAATACTGCTAAACCGCAACGACACCCACGCGTACCACATACCCTGTAGGAGTAGTAAAGGACGTGGTAGTTCACATAGGGAAGTTGACAATTTTAGCCGATTTCCACGTCCTCGACATGGTTAGCGACCCCACATGCCCTTTGTTGATAGGAAGAGGATTTCTAGCCACCGCAAGTGCTATGATTGATTGTAAAGAATCTAAGATAGCGGTGGGAGAAGGAGAAACTTGGTCGGTATATGATGTTAAGAAACACGCCTATGACACCCTTGAGGAACCAACAGATATTCATAGGAGACCCTCTAGATACGGACCATGGTTAGATGGAGACTTCATAGGATCCCAACCCCCATTCTACCTAGAAGACGAATTTGTAAACCGAACACAAACAGTAGAACAACTTTTGGCTAGGGACACCGAGTTAGACCCCTTTGAAGATCCCCTAGTTTTTAGAAAGATGACTGATTTCCTAGGAGTTTTGCCAATCAACCTAGCAATGAATAAGTGGAAAAGCGAGGATGATAAACATAAATGGAATTGGGAAAAGCCACCTAAGGAAGGAGATGGATCATGGCACATAAAGATGACATTATACGATCCGGATGGAGAAAAGTTTGAGAGGACATATCTCACCAAACGCACCAATAGGAAACTTCCAACAAAAATCAACCCTAAGGATGTCCTCGATGCGGAACTCACCTACATAATAGAGAGTGACTTTGAGTCTAGCAACAAGACTCGTTAATAAAGAAAAGCTTCTTGGGAGGCAACCCAAGCTTTATTTGTTTTGTGTGTTTGTTTATTTGATTTTATTTGTTTCCGTATGAATGTTTTATTTTTATTGTTATTAATTCATGTTTCAAATTAAATTATGAAAATGCTTTATTTTGTTTTTAACTTCGTCTTAACTACATATAAAGATATTTTGCAAAAGATAAGTGTAAGGGAAATCTAAATTTGTTTATAAGAACGAATTGGAACATGAATTGTAACGATATAAAATAAATATACATATTAGTATTTGTTCGAGTCAAATGCTTGTATCGAGTCATAATGAAATTTTGCAGGATTCCAGGAGTTAAGGTAATTGTTTTTCCAGAAATTTTCCGGAAACTAAACATAAGAATTCTGTCAGATCAATTCTGACGGCGTTAGGGTTAAAACCTGACGACATCAAGTACTGATTCCAGAAAATGTTTTTTAAAATTTAGTTTTTCTGTCGGATTATAAAAATTACTGCATCTTTAATTCCAGGAATCTGCAAAACTTTCATTCCACAAGCATTATATCCTTATATAGAATTTGCCGTCGATTTTACGCAAGATTTGCCTAGATTGTTTTCTCAGGTTTTACAGGTTACATTGGACAAGAAGATGAACATGGAATCAAGTTCATGACATCAAGCTTTTGGCATCACTTTGAGCTTGGAGCTTTTACAACATCTTGGAAGAAGATCTAACCATGTTACCTGATGCGCGTGGATTGCAACACGCACTACGTTTTACCTCTCGAGGGATCTCGAGAAGCTTGCAATCCCCACCAGGCAGTGTACCTGACCGATGTAGTATAGTGTAGTGGCAAGTACCGGGGGATTGATCGTTCTCTCGCAGGGAATAGTGTTCGTTAGGCTAAA